>APFE031729809.1:105881-175210 GCA_000404065.3 Pinus taeda | reverse complement strand
GTTGATAAGACTCTAATTGAAAATTCATTCATCAAACCAATCCTCAAACATCAAACATCTAAGCAATTAAATAAAATAAGATCTAATATGAAACAACAAGTTCCTTTGCTCCTTCTAGAGTGAGCTCAATTCTCCTAGGAACAAAGTGACAAGCCATTCCATATACTACATTAAGATAACTTATATCTAAAACTACATAATGGAAAACTATTTCTAAAACTACATAATGAAAATATATGTCAAATGAAGCTTTATTCCATCATAAATTGGATACAATGCTCTAAGAGTCCTCTCTTGGAATGGAGGAGGTACTCCTATTTATACAATGAGATGAGATAACAAACTCATAATGATGATCCGCTAATCTCTCTTTTAGTTCCATACATTTCTCAACCATCTAGACACATAACCCTATCCTCCATGATTTCCTCCATGAGGTCCATGATCTTCTCCATGATCTTTCCCATGAGGCTTATCTTATCAAATTCGAATTTGATCATTCAAGGCCACATAAAGATGTCTTGGAAGCTTCCTTGGAACCTACACATGTCACCAAAACAACCCACTTTCCATATATAAAGTAAAATATATTATTTTCTAATATTTAATCAAGAATTTCTCTCAAAAATGCTTAAAAATAAATAATATTTGGAAAATATAAATGAGACCCATTAATGGTGAATAGTAGGGAAAATGGAGTGACAAGGTGATGAATAGTGAGCGAAATAATGGAACCATAGGTGAAAAATGTATGGTAATGAGTGCCATTTTTGGAGCCCAACACTATGTATTGGCTACATGTGTTTTTATGTTTTTTTTATTGTCCTCCTTTGATGTTTCTCCTTGATGTGCAGGTACTGGATGGTGATGCTGATGATCCTACTGCTACTGCTAAGCTCTGGAGGAGCTTCTTTGACCTCTGGATGTCCATGCTAAAGCTGACTGCAACTTGTGATTTTTTATTTTGTGGGATAGGCTGCTACAAGGTTTCCTACAAGATATCCTATAGCTGCCTCTCCCTCAATTTTTTTAATCAATCCTTCACTTCTGGAGCATGAGGATGGTTGGCATGGGTAGAGAAGGGGTCTAGGGATTGGTGAATGAGAGGTATAGATTTCACGTGTTGTCTCTTTGTTCTTTGGATTTATCCTCTTCTATTTTATTTTTATTTATTTATTTATCTATTTATTTATTTATTCATTTTTAATTAATTAATTAATTAATTAATTTTCCTAAAAACTGTAATAGTTTTGTTTTTGAAACTGTCTTTATTGGATGAATGCAGGGGTGATCATGGTGGAGAGAGACATGGTGATGAGATGTTGAATTAGACACTCATTTTTTTGATATAAGCATGTCATCCGCTTGCTCTAGGGTTACTTTCCTTGGGATTCCCAAGTGGTTATAATTCCTACAGGATCATCCTGTAGGTTTTCAGGAAATCTTGTCGATTTACAGGGAATCCTATAAAAAACATAGAACCCCTGCAAACCGAGCTAGATGAGTCCAAAAATGGAGGGAATGATGGAATGATGAAGGATATGGAATGGAGGAATGAAAAATTGAAATGTATAGGTATTTTTTATCCTCTCTTATTGCTCTGATCCTCCTCCTGCTGACCTGAAAACAAAATTTTGAAAGTTTTTTTTTCTTTTTTTGTTCTATCTTCTTTTTTTTTTTGAAAACAATTAGTCTGCCTCCAAGAAGTTTTCATCCTAGCTACTTGCCCTAGGTGCCTAAAAGAGGTTTTCACTTAGAGATATTTTTTTTTTTTTTTTTTTTTTTTTTTTTTTTTTTTTTTTCTGACACCATTGGGTCGCCTCAAGAGGTTTTCAACCCACCAGTGGGACTCAGGTGCCTCATGGAAGTTTTCACCTGAGTCTCCTTATTTTCTATTTTTTTTAGTGATTTTATGGGGTAGAAGTTGAGATTTTCTCCACTTCCATTACTGTCTTGTTGATTCCATTAATGAATTCTTGCTTTGACAAGGGCTTGTTGTAGACCCTCAATCTGTGCCCATTGACAAGTAAAGGAATAGCATCTACATCAATGGTTCTTATCTGCACTAAAACATTATCATGACATTTCTCTATGATATAAGGCCCTAACCATCTAGTCCTTAACTTACCTTTAAAATCTTTGTATCTGGAATCATACAACAAAGCCCAATCACCTTATTGAAATTGTTTATCCTTTGTGTTCTTGTCATGCCATATCTTCCTTTGAAATTGAGTCACCTCTATGTGTAGGAGGGCCTTCATTCTAAACTCATCTAACCCATTCAACTGTAGCAATCTCTCTTGTTGTGCATTGGTGAGATCTAGATCTAGTTGTGCTCCTATTCTCAATGTATTGTACTCAAATTCATTGGACAATAGAGCATTTTTCCCATAGACCAACTCATAGGGAGTGAATCCAGTGGTGGTCTTCCAGGTGATATTGTAGGCCCAAGTGGTCTCAACTAATATATTTGCCCAATCTTTTCTGCTGTTGCTAATCACTTTGGTGAGAATTCCCTGCAGCACTCTGTTGGTCACCTCCACTTTCCCATTAGATTGTGGGTGGTAGGGAGTGGATTTTCTATGCTTGATATTGTGTTGGCTTAACATTTTTTCAATCATGTGTGATGTAAACTGGTTGCCTTGATCAATGACCAGTTCTCTAGGGTACCCAAACTTATAAAATACATTTTCCCTTAAGAACTCAACCACTTTCTCCTCTGTTGCTGCCTTGATTTCCTTGGTTTCAACCCACTTGGTCAAATAGTCAGTGCACACAATGATGTACTTCTTTTTCCTGGATGAAGGGTCAATAAGTCCAACGAAATCAATGTACCACTTGTCAAATGGCTCAAAAGTCACTTGAGGTTGCATAGGCATTTCATCACTTGGAGTAGGCTTTCCCATCCTTTGGCACTGATCACACTGACTAGTATATCTTCTCACATCCTGATGAAGAGTGGGCCAATAATACCCAGCTTGTAGCACCTTGAATGTTGTCCTCTTGGTTGCAAAGTGACCTCCACAAGGCCCATCATGACAAGTCAGAAGGATGTCAAAGGCTTCCTCCTCCTTGACACATCTTCTCAGAATTTGATCCGTGCCTAGTTTGTAGAGGTTGCCCCCAATCCAAGCGAATGGTGCATTCTTCCTCACAATCTTTCTTTCCTTTTTGGAGTACAAATTCAGTGGGAACTGTGCAAACACCAAGTAGTTTCTATGTTAGCGAACCATGGAGAGAGAACTGAAATGGAAAATAAGTGTTCGTTCGGTAACTGATCATCAACCATTTCTTCCTCCCCTGTAGGAAAATTTAATGTGGATAAAAAATATGCAACAACATTCTCCTTACCAGGCTGATCAATAATAGATCAAACTGTTGTAATAAAAGTAACCATCTAATAATCCGAGCATTCACATTTGATTTATTCATCAAGTATTTAATTGCAACATGGTCAGTATGTACAAATGTTTGGTAACCTATAATGTAATGCCTAAATTTGTTCAATGAATGCACAACATCTAGGAGCTCCTTTTTAATCATTGTGTAGTTCAGGTCAGCCTTTGATATAGTCTGACTGATGAAGTAAATGGCATAAGGTTACTTGTCATCTATCTAGCCTAGAGCTGGTCCTATGGCTTTGTGAGACGCATTAGCATGTATATGGAAAGGAAGGGCCCAATTTGGGCCTTGGAGAATAGGTGCAGTGGTCAAATTTTCCTTGAGGGTGTCCAAGGCCTCTTGACAACTTTTTGACCATAAAAATTAAGAGTCTTTTGCCAATAACCCAAATAAAGGAGAAGCTAACTTGCTGAAGTCTTTTATAAACCTTCGATAGTCTCCATCTAAGCCTAGAAAACTTCTAACATCTCTCTATTTTGTAGAGGTGGGACCCTTTGGATGATGGCTATTTTATTTGGGTCCACCTTCAGTCCTTTCTGGGATATTGAATGACCTAAAATAGTCCTTGTAGTCATCAAGAACTCATATTTTTTGAGACTAAGGGATAGGTTCATTTCAATACATTTGTTCAGCACCTTACCTAAGTTGGACAAAGCCTCCTAAAAATTACACCCATAGGGTGTAAAATCATCCATATAAATTTCTACTGTATCATGACCTAACTCGGAAAAGGTACTCAAGAATACTCTCTAGAAAGCGGCAGGGGCATTGCATAGGTGAAAAAGAAGGACCCTATAGGTGAAATTACCCTAAGGACAAGTGAAGGTGGTTTTATCCTAGTCTTCAGGGTTGATCTAGATTTGATTGTACCCACTGAACCCATCTAGGAAAGAGAAAAACTTTTTCCCTGCCAAGCCATCTAGCACTTGGTCAATGAAAGGTAGACGGAAATGGTCCTTCTTTGTTTCTTTGTTTAACTCTCTATAATTGACACAAATCCTTCACTTCCCATTTTTCTTTGGAACCAACACCAAAGGAGAGACCCACTCACTATCCGAGATAGGGTAAATGAATCCTGCATCTAGCAACTTTTGCATTTCATCTTTGACTATATCCTTGAGAGTTGGATTCATTCTCCTTTGGGGTTGTCAGATTGGTTTGCAACCTTATTTGATATAAATGTGGTGAGTACACACTGAGGGGTGAAATCCCTTCATTTCCTTGTAACTCCAAGCAAAGGAATCCGAATGTTCCTTTAGCATGTTGCACAACTTTTCTTCTTGGTATACATAAAGAGATGGGTTGATCTTCAAAGCTCTCTCAGGCCTGAATTCTATGGTTTTGACACGGGTAGGGTTTGAATCAGCTAAGCATAAATCAATCTGATGTTTATTTTGGGTTTTCTTTACTACTTCATCTAAGGACAAGGTGCTCGAAGTTGGACTTTGGAGTATGTGTTCAATCAAATCATCTTCATCTGCTTGTCCTCCTCCCATGGTTTGTTTCTAAGGTATAGAGTTGGGGTGAGTAGACATTATCTTCTTCCTCCTCTTCTAGCCATAAAGGTAAGTCATGTTCTAGAGATGGCTGAGCAAGGAGGTACATGACTAACTTCCTTGGACATATGCCCATTTTTTGTAGTCATATTTCCAGCCCTACAGTGGATATAGGCATCGACAATGGCTAACCAGGGCCTCCCAAGGATGAGAGCATAACCAGTAAGATTTTCCTTAGGTTGGAGAACTAGTAAGTCTAAAGTGTACTCCCAAGAGTCAATGGAGACCATCACATACTCCACAATCCCCTTAGGGGTCACTGTGGAATGGTCTGCAAGTTGCAAGACTGTTGTGGTCTTTCTCAATGAACCCTGGAGATTGAGCTTGAGCATGGTGTCCTTAGTCATTACATTAATGGCAGCCCCAAGATAAATCAAAGTGTATGGGACAATGGTGCCATTATTGTGCACATATACTACAGGACTTCCAGGGTCCAAGTATTTTGGGTAGATTACCTTCCCCAACATTAATTCAGACAGCTGTCCAATGACACTAATGGTAAGGGTGTCTCTTTTTCACCTCCCTGAATATTTGAATCACTTCTTCTTAATCAAGTTGTTATAAATAAGTACATCCTTTATGGCTTGGAGAAGTGGAATTTTGACACATAGATTTTTCAATTCACCTAGAAGTTCATTCTCTTCTGGGGTAGGCTGGACTATTTGAGTTAATCTCTCAAGAAAGGGTGTTGGTTTTACTCTAGGCATGCTTTCCTCTCTTTCCTCCTCACTCTTGTTAGGTAGAGCTGGAGATTGGTTGTCTGGGAGTACTCTCCCAGATCTTAGGTTGATTTCCTTAATCTCCACACCATAAGCAAGATAGGATGCCTCTTCAATGTACACTTGTTGTGCCCGCCTGTTGTTTAGGTTCGAATTTGGCTGCATAGGCATATGAGGATATTTAGGTGGAGCAGGGTGTAAAATTTGTGTTTGATTAGGTGGTGAAGGCAATAAAATTGGATCATTATTGTATGGGGGCCTCCACCCCTGGGGTGGTGCATTCCACCGAGGCTGTGGTGGAGCATATGGATGAAATGGTTGGCTGGTCAGCTCGGAATGGTACTGAGTTGCAAAATACCAAGGAGGAGGTGTAGACAAGGAGGGATGAGTAGGGGGGGGGCCAAGAGGGAATGGATGTGGTTTGTTTAGGGTTATAATATGCATGGGATGACCCTTGCATGCCCTTCTAGTATGGCCAAGGTCCATGAGGTCTCCTTTGATTTATGTAGTAGAGCTATTCAGTCACCCCTTCATTTCCCTGATACACAGCTTTTAGTCCACGTAGAGAAGGGAACTTGCCTATGGTGTGGTTTTATTCACAGACCAAGCAGAGTTCAGTCAAATTCAATGGACATTAATTCCTAGGGTGCCTCCTTGTGCATCTAGGGCATAAAATGGCTAAGGATCTCTTTTCTTCCTCCTGATTTATCTTGATGTGCATAGTGTCCATCTATAGGGCAAGGGTTTGCAGCATTTTACTCTTGAAATCTTCTAGCATATTTCCAATTTCACCTTTGATGGATGTATTGGAAGAGGATGGAATGGCCATTGGTTAATTACCCCTACCCTTTTTCCTAGCTTCCCTAGAATGGTTCCTAAAGATATTCTTGATATCTTCATAGGGTAGATGGTAGATGTCCCCTCCTGATAGCAGGTTTAGGGCATCCAGAAGATCTTCCCTCACCCCTCTAAGTAGGAATAGCTTCAACGACTCAGGATCAAGTGTGCACCTGGACCTTTTGTAGCTAAGCTGGAATCTTTCTTAATAATCCTCTAGGGATTCATCATGCCCTAAGGTCATCCTAAAAATTTCCTCTTTAGTGTCTTTGGACCTATAGTGGTCTTGATACTTGTAGTTGCAGGCTTGCTGCATCTGAGCCTAGGTTGTAATGTTATCCCCAGGTAAACCCACGAACCAGTGCAGAGCTACATCCTTGAGAGTGGATGGGAATAGTTTCAACTTCTTCTCATCATTGGCGTAATCATAATTTCTGCATATGACAACAAACACAAACAATAAAGTGTCTGGATATTATGAGGTTAAGCCATGGAAATGTGGAAGAGCAGAGGGGCTTATGTTTTTCATCTTAGTATCCCCATTAGTTTCTCTGATGGGAAAGGAACCCTCAATTCTTTCTCTATCTCCTATGTCATTTCTGTTTTCAGCCATTAGGTCTGTTGGAATGGGTTCTCCTTCTTCTTCTCCCCCCGTGGGCTCTTCAAATATCTTTGGTTGTTCACCTAAGGGGTCCTCCAATTTATAGCCACTGAAGAAGAGAGAAGGTTGGCTGTTTGAAGCAGTGGGGGTATTTGGTAGAATTTTTCCTAAGTTTTTCCTATTCCTACGAGGCATGAAAGAAGTGTTTATTTTTCAAGCTTTGAGAATAATTGCAGAATTGAAGTCACAAACTAAATGGAAACTAACTGACTGAATGAAAACTAATTGCTTGAATGAAATCTCACTTGCAGAATGGAAAAGAAAGAGAACTAAATTACTTTTGCATAAATGAAGCTAATAGTAGAATGCCAGAGATAAGAAATGGAAGAAAGAAAGCAGAAATCACATATTACTCAGACACCTCCCCAACAACGACGCCAAAAAGTGATGAGCACTAGTATTGCAACAAGAATGCTACAACTCCTTGGGCTACTAACTTTATTTTATCAACCAGAGGTTCGTACAAACTTGGAGGTGACAATGCTGTATACACAAGTAAATTGATGGGTCCTCTCTTTGTCACTGCTAAGCTAGCGATAGACCACTAAGGTTTTTCAAACAAGACTTCTATTGATTCAGAAGAAGCTTGATAACCAATGAGGAAAAGGGAAATCTACACTAAAAGAAATCTTGTCTATTGCAGTAACGAAAAGACTGAAAATAAAATGCTTAAACACACCATTCATCTAATATAACTACTAAGAGGCTTTGCTTCATGAGAATACTAAGTTATTATATGTGCAATCCTACTGCCCTAGGCATGCAATTTGAAACATCAAACATTCTACTGGTGTGCATGTCAATGAACAAAATGATTTCTTTTCCTTTTTGTTTTTTTCTTTTTTGTGTGAAAGTGTGAATGCTAACTTGTTTTGGTGATGTGATAGCTGGATTAGGGATGATGGTGGATGGTCATATGGCTTAGGATGTAAGTAGGGTTCCTTTTCTAGCTTCCTAGGTGCTTTTTCCACAATTCAACCTCAAAATAGGCCACTACAGGTCAACCTACATGTTGTCCTAATGCATCCTACAGGATGTCCTAATGCTCCTAGAGGATCCCCTGTATTCCTAGAGGATCCCTTGTATTCCTACAAGATATAGTTGAGAGCAAGAGGAGGGATTTGGAAGGTGATGTAAGGCTTAGGTAAGGTGAATGGTGGGTTTTCCTGCAGGGTCCTATAGGTGCTCGTGCGCTGGAAAAACCACTCACTGTCTTTCCTATAGACTGCTTCAGGGGCTGAGAGAAACTTTGCTTTGGTGTACCCTCAAGATTGCGAATGCCTCCTATGCATGGGAATCATCATTTTATTTCCTCATATGGGTGATTTGAGTGGGATGGTGTGCTAGAAACTGAAGTACGGGTATCCATTTTTTGACCGTTGGTCCCAGTACCACATCATCATTCTCCTTACCTCGTAATCAACTCCCACTTCGGGCATCCATAACTTAGCCAATTTTGACCTCATCTCTTCTTTCTCCTGACTTGATTGTTGCCACGTATGTAATGAAATAACTTTATTCTCCTCGTTGACTAACCGAAGGTGGCCAAGATAACTCGCCACCTTTCACTTATAAAACCAACTCTTTCAAAAATCTACATGTTTGATTATATTATGCTAACGAGAGAGTGGAAGCGAGATACATACCTATGGTAAGATGCCTTGATGTTGCTTGTTGGAGAGTGAAGTCCTCGATATGTATTGGCTACATGAGTTTTTCTCTTCTTCTTTTTAATTGTCCTCCTTTGATGTTTTTCCTTGATGTGCAGTTACTAGATGGTGATGTTGATGATCCTACTACTACTGCTAAGCTCTGGAGGAGCTTCTTTGACCTCTGGATGTCCATGCTGAAGCTGACTGCAACCTGTGATTTTTTGTTTTGTGGGATATGCTGCTACAAGATTTCCTAGAGGATGTCCTATAGTTGCCTCTCCCTCAAATTTTTTAATCAATCCTTTACTTCTAGAGCATGAGGATGGTTGGCATGAGTAGAGAAGGGGTCTAGGGATTGGTGAATGGGAGGTATAGATTTTAGGTGTTGTCTCTTTGTTCTCAAGCTTTATCCTCTTTTATTTTTTTATTATTTTTTTAATTTATTTATTTTATTTATTTAATTTAATAATAATTAATTTATATTTATATTTTAATATTTTATTTATTTATTTTTATTATTTATTATACTATTCTATCTATTATATTATATTATTATATATTATTAGTATTTATTTTATTTATTTAGATATTTATTTAATTATTATATTAATTATATTATATTATTATTATTATTAATTTATTTATTTATTATATTTATATTTTAATTTATTTATTATTATTATTATTATTATTATTTTATTATTAATTATATTTATTTAATTTTTATTTATTTTATTTTATTTTATATTAATTTATTTTTAATTTTATTTATTTATTTATTTTATTTTTTTTTATTTATTTTTTTTTATTTTTTTATTTTTTTTCTACTGAAACTGTAATATTTCCTTTTTGAAATTGACTTTATTGGATGAATGCAGGGGTGATAATGGTGGAGAGAGACATGGTGATGAGATGTTGAAGTAGACACTCATTTTTTTGACATAAGTAGGTCATCCCCTTTCTCTAGGGTTACTTTCCTTGGGATTCCCAAGCGATTGTAATTCATACAGGATCATCATGTAGGTTTTCAGGGAATCTTATAGAAAACAAAGAACCCTTGCAAACCGAGCTAGATGAGTTCAAAAATGAAGGGAATGATGGAATGATGAAGGATATGGAATGGAGGAATGAAAAAATGAACTATATAGCTACGTTTTATCCTCTCTAATTGCTCTGATCCTCCTCCCGCTGACCTGCAAACAAAATTTTGAAAGTTTTTTTTTTCTCTTTTTTTCTTCTTTTTTTTAATTCTTTTAAAAACAACTAGTCTGCCTCCAAGAGGTTTTCATCCTAGCTGCTTGCCTTGGGTGCCTCAAAAGAGGCTTTCACTCAGAGATTTTTTTATCTCTTTTTTCTTGTTTTGACACCATTGGGCCACCTCAAGAGGTTTTCAACCCAATAGTGGGACTCAAGTGCCTCACGGAAGTTTTCATCCGAGTCTCCATAATTTTATTTTTAGTGATTTGATGGGGTAGAAGCTGAGATTTTCTGCACCATCATTACGGTCTTGCTGATGCCTTTAATGAATTCTTGCTTTGACAAGGGCTTCTTATAGACCCTCAATCTGTGCCCATTGACAAGTAAAGGAATAGCCTCTGCATCAATGGTTCTTATCTGCACTGAACCATTATCATGACTTTTCTCTATGATAGAAGGCCCTAACCATCTAGTCCTTAACTTGCCTTTAAAATTTTTGTATCTGGAATCATACACCAATTCACAATCACCTTCTTGAAATTGTTTGTCCTTTGTGTTCTTGTCATGCCAAATCTTCCTTTGAACTTGAGTCACCTCTGTGTGTAGGAGGGCCTACATTCTAGACTCATCTAACCCATTCAACTGTAGCAATCTCTCTTATTGTGCACTAGCAAGATCTAGGTCTAGTTGTGTTTCCATTCTCAATGTATTGTACTCAAATTCAGTGGACAACAGGGCCTTTTTCCCATAGACCAACTCATAGGGAGTGAATACAATGGTGGTCTTCCAAGTGGTATTGTAGGCTCAAGTGGTCTCAACTAATCTATCTACCCAATCTTTTCTGCTGTTGCTAATCACTTTGGTCAGAATTTCCTCCAGCACTCTGTTGGTCACCTCCACTTTCCCATTAGCTTGTGGGTGGTAAGGAGTGGATTTTCTATGCTTGATCTTGTGCTAGCTTAACAAATTTTCAATCACATGCGATGTAAGCTAGATGCCTTGATCAGTGGCTAGTTCTCTAGGGTACCCAAACTTATAAAATGCATTTTCCCTTAAGAACTCAACCACTTTCTCCTCTGTTGCTGCCTTGATTTCCTTGGTTTCAGCCCACTTGGTCAAATAGTCAGTGCACACAATGATGTACTACTTTTTCCTGGATGAAGGGTCAATAAATCCAATGAAATCCATGCCCCACTTATCAAATGGCTGGAAATTCACTTGAGGTTGCCTAGGAATTTCATCCCTTGGAGTAGGTTTTCCCATCCTTGGGTACTGATCACACTGACTGGTATATCCTTTCACATCCTGATGAAGAGTGGGCCAATAATACCTAGCTTGTAGCACCTTGAATGTTGTCCTCTTGGATGAAAAGTGACCTCCACAAGGCTCATCATGACAGGTCAGAAGGATGTCAAAGACTTCCTCCTCCCTAACACATCCTTCCAGAATTTGATCCGGGCCTAGTTTGTAGGGGTTGCCCCCAATCCTCACAATCTTGCTCTTCTCTTTGGAGGACAAATTCAGTGGGAACTGTGCAAACACCAAGTATTTTTGTATGTCAACAAACCATGGAGAGAGAATTGAAATGGAAAATAAGTGGTCATCTAGTAACTAATCATCAACCATTTCTTACTCCGTTGCGGGGAAAGTTAATTTGGATAAAATATATGCAACAACATTCTCCTTATGAGGCTTATCAATAATAGTTAGATAAAATTGTTGTGACAAAAGTAACCATCTAATAATCTGGGCATTCACATCAGGTTTATTCATTAAGTATTTAATTGCAGCATTGTAAGTATGTAAAAATGTTTGGTAACCTGTAATTTGATGCCTAAATTTGTTCAATTAATGCACAACAGCTAGGACCTCCTTCTCAATCACTGTGTAGTTTAGTTCGGCCTTTGATAGATTCTTACTGATGAAGTAAATGGCATAAGGTAACTTGTCATCTATCTCGCATAGAGTTGCTCCTATGGCTTTGTGAGAGGCATCAACATGTATATGGAAAGGAAGGGCCCAATTTGGGCCTCGGAGAATAGGTGCGGTGGTCAACTTTTCCTTTAGGGTGTCCAAGGCCTCTTGACAGCTTTTTTACCATAAAAATTCAGAGTCTTTTGCCAATAACCCAAATAAAGGAGAAGCTAACTTGCTGGAGTCTTTTATAAACCTCCAATAGTATCCATCTAAACTTTTGCGGAGGTGGGACCCTTTGGATGATGGCTATTTTATTTGGGTCTACCTTCAATCCTTTCTGGGATATTAAATGACCTAGAATAGTCCCTGCAATCATCAAGAACTCACATTTTTCTAGACTAAGGGACAGGTTCATTTCAATGCATTTGTTCAGCACCTTACCTAAGTTGGACAGAGCCTCCTGGAAATTACACCCATAGGGTGTAAAATCATCCATATAAATTTCTACTGTATCATGGACTAACTCGGGAAAGGTACTCAATACTGCTCTCTAGAACGTGGTAGGGGAATTGCATAGGCCAAAAGGAAGGACCGTATAGGCGAAATTACCCCAAGGACAAGTGAAGGTGGTTTTATCCTAGTCTTCCAAGCTGATTTGGATTTGATTGTACCCATTGAACCCATCTACGAAAGAAAAAAACTTTTTCCCTGCCAGGCCATCTAGCACTTGGTCAATGAAAGGTAGAGGGAAATTGTTCTTCTTTATTTCTTTGTTTAACACTCTATAATCGACACAAATCCTTCACTTCCCATTTTTCTTTGGAACCAAGACAAAAGGAGAGACCCACTCATTGTCCAAGATAGGGTAAATGAATCCTACATCTAGAATCTTTTGCATTTCATCTTTGACTATATCCTTGAGAGCTGGATTCATTCTCGTTTGGGGTTTTCGGACTGGTTCACAACCTTGTTTGATATAAATGTGGTGAGTACACACCGAGGGGTGAACTCCCTTCATTTCCTTGTAACTCCAAGGAAAGGCATCCAGATGTTCCTTTAGCATGTTGCACAACTTTTCTTCTTGGTATACATAAAGAGATGGGTTGATTTTCAAATTTCTCTCAGGTTCGAATTCTATGGTTTTAACATGGGTAGGGTTTGAATCAGCTAAGCATAAATCAATCTGATGTTTATTTTTGGTTTTCTTTACTACTTCATCTAAGGACAAGGTGCTGGGTGTTGGACTTTGGAGTATGTGTTCAATCAAATCATCTTCATCCACTTATCCTCCTCCCATGGTTGTTTCTAAGGTATAGAGTTGGGCTGAGTAGACTTCATCTTCTTCCTCCTCTTCCAGCCATAAAAGTAAGTCATGTTATAGAGATCGCTAAGCAAGTGGGTACAGGACTAAATGCTTGGGCATATGCCCATTTTTTATAGTCATATTTCTAGCCCTGCAGCTGATGTAGGCATCAATAGTTGCTAACTAGGGCCTCCCAAGGATGAGAGGATAACCAGTAAGATTTTCCTTAGGCTGGAGATCTAGGAAGTTTGCAGGGTACTCCCAAGAGTCAATGGAGACAATCACATCCTCCACAATCCCCTCAGTGGTCACTGTGGAATGGTCTGCAAGTTCCAAGACTTTGTGGTATTTCTCAATGAACCCTGGAGATTGAGCTTGAGCATGGTGTCCTTATTCATTACAATATGGCAGCCCCAAGATAATCAATGTGTATGGGACAATGGTGCCAGTATTGTGCACATCTACTACAGGGCTTATAGGGTCCAAGTATTTTGGGCAGATTACCTTCCCCAACATTAAGTCAGATAGTTGTCCAATGACACTAATGGTATGGGTGGCTCTTTTTCACCTCCCAGAATGTTTGAAGCACTTCTCCTTAATTAAGTTGTTATAAATAGGTACATCCTTTATGGCTTGGAGAAGTGGAATTTTGACACATAGATTTTTCAATTCACCTAGAAGTTCATTCTCTTCTAGGGTAGGCTGGACTAGTTGAGTTAATCTCTCAGGAAAGGGTGGTGGATTTACTCTAGGCATGCTTTCCTCTCTTTCCTCCTCACTATTCTTAGGTATATGTGGATGTTGGTTGTTTGGGAGTACTCTCCCAGATCTCAGGTTGATTTTCTGAATCTCCACAACATAAGAAAGATAGGATGTCTCTCCAATGTACACTTGTTGTGCCTGCCTATTGTTCAGGGGTTTGGCTAGGCATACATCTTAGGGTGTTTAGGTGGAGCAGGGTGTAAAAGTTGTGGCTGAGTAGGTGGTGAATGCAATAAAGTTGGAGCATTGTTGTATGGGGGCCTCCCACCCTAGGGTAGTGCATTCCACTAAGGCTATGGCAGAGCATATGGATGAAATGACTGGCTGGTCAGTTGGGAATGGTACTGAGCTGCAAAGGACCAAGGAGGAGGTATAGACCATGAGGGATGAGAAAGGGGCCCCCAAGAGAGAATGTATATGGTCTAGTTAGGGTTATAATATGCATGGGATGACCCTTGCATGCCCTGCTAGTATGGCCAAGGCCCATGAGGTCTCCTTTGATATATGTAGTAGAGTTATTTAGTCACCCCTTCATTTCCCTGATACACAACTTTTAGTCCAGGTAAAGAAGGGAACTTGTCTGTGGAGTAGTTTTCTTCACAAATCGAGCAGACTTCAATCAAATTCAATGGACATTAATTCCTAGGGTGCCTCCTTGTGCATTTAGGGCAAAAATGGATAAGGATCTCTCTACTTCCTCCTACTTTCTCTTGATGTGCATAGTTTCCATCTATAGGGCAAGGTTTTGCAACATTTCACTCTTGAAATATTCTATCATATTTTCAATTTCACCTTTGATTGATGTATTGGAAGAGGATGGAATGGCCATTGGTTGACTACCCCTACCCTTTTTCCTAGCTGCCCTAGAATGGTTCCTAAAGATAGTCATGATATCTTCATTAGGTAGATGGTATATGTCCCCTCATGCTAGCAGGTTTAGGGTATCTAAAAGATCTTCCCTTACCCCTCTAAGCAGGACTAGCTTTAGTGACTCAGGATCAAGTGTGCACCTAGCCCTTTTGTAGCTAAGATGGAATATTTCTTCATAATCCTCTAGGGATTCATCATGCTCTAAGGTCATGCTAAAAGTTTCCTCTTTAGTGTATTTAGACCTACAATAGTCTTGATACTCGTTTTTGCAGGCTTGTTGCATTTGAACCCAGGTTGTGATGCTATCCCCAGGTAAACCCATGAACCAGCGCAAAACTGCATCCTTGAGAGTGGATGCGAATAGTTTTAGCTTCTGCTCATCATTGGTGTAATCATAATTTCTATATATGACAACAAACTCAAACAAGAAAGTGTTTGGATATTCTGAGGCCAAGCCATGGAAATGTGGAAGAGCATAGGGGCTTATGTTTCTCATCTTGGTATCCCCATTAGTTTCTCTCATGGGAAAGGCACCCTCAATTCTTTCTCTATCTCCTTTGTTATTTCTGTTTTCAACCATTATGTCAGTTGGAATGGGTTCTCCTTCTTCTTCTCCCCCCGTGGGCTCTTAAAATATCTCTGGTTGTTCACCTTAGTGGTCCTCCAATTTACAGCCACCGAAGAAGAGAAAAGGTTGGTTGTTTGAAGCAGTGGGGGTATTTGGTAGAAATTTTCCTAAGTTATCCCTATTCCTATGAGGCATGAAAGAAGTGTTTTTTATTTTTATTTTTCAAGATTTGAGAATAATTGCAAAATTGAAATCACAAACTAAATGGAACTAACTGACTAAATGAAAACTATCTGGTTGAATGAAATCTCACTTGCAGAATGGAAAAGAAAGAAAACTAAATTACTTTTGCAAAAATGAAGCTAATAACAGAATTCCAGAGATAAGAAATGGAAGAAAGAAAGCATAAATCACATATTACTCAGACACCTCCCTAGCAACAATGCCAAAAAGTGATGAGCACCAGTATTGCAACAAGAATGCTGCAACTCCTTGGGCTACCAACTTTACTTTATCAACCTGAGGTTCTTACAAACTTGGAGGTGATAGTGTTGTATACACAAGAAAATTGATTGGTCCTCTCTTTGTCACTTCTAAGCTGGCGATAGACCACTAAGGTTTTTCAAACAAGAATTCTATTGATTCAGAAGAAGCTTGATAACCAATGAGGAAAAGGGAAATCTACACTAAGAGAAATCTTGTCTACTGCAGTAAGGAAAAGACTGAAAATAAAATGATTAAACACACCATTCATCTAATCTAACTACTAAGAGGCTTTGCTTCATGAGAATACTAAGTTATCATATGTGCAATCCTACTGTCCTAGACATGCAATTTGAAAAATCTAACATTCTACTGATGTGCATGTAAATGAACAAAATGACTTCTTTTCCTTTTTTTTTTTTGTGTGAAATTGTGAATGCTAACTTATGTTGGTGATGTGGCAGCTGGATTAGGGATGATGGTGGATGGTCATATGGCTTGGGAGGAAAGTAGGGGTCCTTTTCTAGCTTCCTAGGTGCTTTTTCCACAATTCGGCCTCAAAATAGGCCACTACAAGTCAGCCTACAGAATGTCCTAGTGCTACTACAAGATCCCTTATATTCCTACAACATACAACCAAGAGCAAGAGGATGGATTTGGAAGGTGATGTGAGGCTTAGGTAAGGTGAATGGTGGGTGAAATGAAGCAAGGGAGTGCCTAGGACTCCTTCAGAATGCAAAAACAGAGTTGTGAGATGCTTGGATTTGCTCAACAAGCTTGGAGAAGTATTCTTGTGGGATGATGAATTTAGTGAGGGATCTAGTGAAAGAAAGTGATAACCATGGATTGATGACCTTAGGATGGGGTTGTTGATCATGAAATCTCTCTGCACTGCTGAATCTTGCACTGCATCAATCATTCATATTTATCCATAAATCATGTAAACAAGAAGCTTTTCAATTAGCAGAAGATAATAGAAATGATAGTTAAATCCTATTCTTGAAAACTAGTAAAATGCTGACCTAAGTCATAGAAAACCCTAAATTCCATGAGAAAACATAATTCTATCTTTTTGGGCTGCATAGGAGTTCTTTCCTCAAACCATGGTCCCTAAAGGCAGGAGTGAGGCCAAATCCACCTACTAACACCTTTTTTATATTCCTTTATATTCCTAAGCTAATGCAACAAATGGAAGCAGACTAATCAAATCCACAACTACTTGTAATGAAATAATGCTAAAGACAATTTAACCATTAATCTATGAAATCTACTAAGCATACAAATACAAGAAGAGGAGCCTTTGTTGCTAGGGTTGGGCCCTAACCCAAGAGCTTCATCCCTCTGAGTTAACTCAGTGCTGGATCAAGAAAATGCTCATTCTCATTATTAAAACAGAAAATTACATAACAATGTCTTCCACAAGTCTTGAATTCGAAAATGCCTAGTGTTTTTACATCCAAAATTTGGATCCTAATGAGGCTCTAGGCCTCCTTATTTATACAACTGAAGTCTCCAATGACTTCCTTAAATATAGGGAGGCTAGACTCCCAAACTTAAGATGAACTTTCTCTTTAACTGTCACTGGCTTGGCTATCTTTTGATCTTCATGACTTGGCTGCTTGTAACTCCATGCTAGTGTGATTTGATGGAGAAATATTCAAATGAGTGAGGAGTAAATGAGGAGTATCTATCTCCTATAATCTCTCCTCCTTGTCTCATTCGAGTTTCAACCCTTAATTAGCCAAAATTTCCAAGAATTGCTCTTAAAAACCTGCAATCAATGCACATTAGTCCGCTAGGCATAATATCTCACTTTGACTCATCTCATTAAGCAAAATATAATCAAAATATGTAAAAAAATTATGAGAAGAGTTGATTTGAATAAGCTAGGAGGTGTATTAAGGTCCATAAAGTTACCCAATGATGAGGCTCATCAGGCAACAACAGAGATGAAGAACTTCATAGTGGAAGCCAAAGACCACACTACATTGTGACTCAAGGATCCTTGAATCTTCGCTTGCCACATGTTTTTTCCACTGAATACAAGTGTCTCCCCATAAAATGACATATATGGTTGTCTCCAAGAAAATGAGTTATATGTTTTTGGGAGTTTAAGAGGGAAAAATTATCATAAACACTAAATGTTTCAGAACTAATGCTAGCATTAGTTATTCTTTCTTTAACACACAAATTTATGTGGAACTTCTAAAATTTCATGCCTCGACATGAGGCCAAATAAGATGTCAAAATTTTTCACTGGATAGAAAAGATATTTATAAGTCTCGAAAAGTATTTCTTTTTTAATATAAAAGAAAATTATGATTAAAATGGAAAAAAAAATCATTTGTTTCAATGCCTAACTAATATACACTAAAAAATGATTACTATAGTCCCTACAACCCCAAAGGGGTAGGGACTAGTAAGGATGAAAGTTAAATCGATAATAATTTTTTAAATTGTTAAGAGTTATAAATGTTAGATATAATTGCTCACATTAATATGTATTAATGTTATTAGTTTGAACCCCTGCCTTAGCTAGGGATTATTATTTTGGATAAGAATTTTAGTTATTTTGATTTTATATTAATTTACATGTTTTTATACCAATTTGTAAATTTTTCTACGTATTAATGTTATTATTTTCATCCCTACATTATCTAGGGATTATTATTTTCAATAAGAAGTTAACTTATTTTGATTTTGTATTAATTCACATATATTTTTAACCAATTTGTAAATTTTTCTATTTTTATTAGAATAGATTTTGTGAAGCATTTTAAATTTTTTTTAATTAAAATTAATTTGAATTGATTTAATTAAGTAATAATTTATTTTTTTTATATAATTTTTCATCTTTTTTAACATATTTTTAAGTAGAATTTGCTCAGAATCTTAAAGGAATTTGTTGGAATCATAAATTTGAGTTGTAAATTATCCACAATTCAAGTACTCCAAAAGTCTTTTAGTGTTAAATCTATATAAATATAGGCAGAAACACATTTTAAACAACAAAAATCCACAAATTATTTCAAGTAATACTAGCTAAAACCTCCAAAATGTATAATGATTACACAATGTTATATGGGATACGATCTAGTTATCCTTGGTGTGCTTAATTTTATTACGTTGAAAGGTATAACATATGAAAATATGCCACATGTTTTTTAATCTCCAATTACAATTCACCATGTCATTTCCTCAAACATTGGTTAACACGAAATTCTATAAAGATTTCCTTTATCGTTGGAGTCTTTTCTTCTTTTTTTTTTGTAACCATAGGAATTAGCTAGTCTCGTACTTATGTGACATGGGATAGATTATGGCCACTAAAACTATACCTATGGGGCTCATCTCTATACCTCTGGGGCACGACATATCCTCCTCTACGTAGACTTGGTTACATTCGGAGGAATTGAACCTTCGATCTCTTAGTTTCCACAATACTTCATTTTCACGATGATTGTCAACTGAGCTACACCTTGAGGACTTTAACACTAGCCTATTTATTTATTTCAATCACACTTATTTCAATTTTTGGAATCAGACTAAAAGAGTGGATCAAAATTCTAATTTACAATTGAGGATGAAAGATGGAACTAAGATATTTGGACCTGATCCATTTCTACACGATCCTCTTAATATTGCATGATTTACAAGAGCAGAGCAGAACTGTATGTGGTTATTTAAACTTTATATTTTCCCAACTATAAAACAAGATAAAAAAATATAACCTCTCATGCAAATCTCTATAGCTTTTCACTTCCACATAGCTTCCTGGTTCCAAGTTAGGCCCATTTCGGTTCAGGTGCAACTCAAAATCATTCATATAGCTTTTATCAAAGTGTCATTTACCATTATTTCTATATAATGAAGTCTTTACAATAAATTTATGTTTCCTTGTTTTCCTTTTCTCTATGTTGTCATGAATTTTTAAAATCTTTCGCCCATTTACTTTAATTTTATGAAATTACTATGGATTTTACCCTCTGAAAACTAAAAGTTTTCTATTGACAATTTGTATCAAGGGGTAATTTCACCTATGACAATTTGTATAGAAAGAAAAATTCATTCTTATCTATTGGTGATTGAATTTCATAAGTTTATGTAGAAGTGATCATCCAGGGGAATCTCACAAATTCATTTCATTTTATAATTTTAAGTATTTGTGAAGCTTATATTTTTCTTACTTCGAAGTTTAATATATAATTCTTTGTAGTGAGTAAAATATCCCACTGTGGGTTGTACCATTTCCATTACTTATTTCATTATTCCCTTTCATTTAACACACTATATCATAGACCTAGTTGGATATTTTAATGTTTTTATAATACAAAAAAATTATATTTCATATTTGTGATTTAGAAACCATGGTGAAAATTATGGAATGGTATCAACCAAAAATCAAGTACTTTCACATAGTCTCCTAGATACAACTTACCAAGCTCATTCAAATATTTGAATTATCACAACCTTACTATAAAGCCTTGGAGTTGGGGGTGCTTTTAACTAGAGCATGCTCTATGAGCGACATCCCCATTATGCAATTTGTGACAAAGATATTGCAAATAATGTGACGATAGTTGATGTTGGTCATGCGAGTTGTGAAATGGTATGGTCTTAGGAGGAGTTGTGCAAGGGCACAATTGTGTGAAAAATTCATGTGATAAGCTCATGTGAGACAAGTCATCCCGAACAAGTGTGGGATCACACAGTCATGTGAAATGTGTAGTCACTCGTATGAAGTGGTTCGGTCTGGCACGATGGAGATATATATATGTGTGTGTGTGTGTGTGTGAGAGAGTTTGTTTTAGAGGAGGATCAATGAATAGATGAAGGGACGGTTCTTTTGGGAGGGTCTTTAGTGAGGGTATACCGTATGGAATAGAACTAGGCTAGCCATGCGAGTGGGAAAGGAAAGTTGTATGTGAGGGTTGGGAAAGCCATGCAAGAATTCAAGAAAGTCGTACGAGTAGGCATGGTGAGTCACGCGAGCAGTCAAATGGGTCGTACAAGCTGAAGGACATAATAGTTATGCAAAATGCATGTGAATGAGCATTAGAATGACTACAAGTCATGCACAATAGTCCTGTATAACTTGACACACGGGCTTGGAGTTAGGCTACGCCTGGGGGCATGTGGGCCAACAATTATTGTGGATATTTTGGTCTCTTTATGAGATGGCGCGAGGACATGCAATATCATAGAAAGATAACACACACATGTGTCATAAAGATTGCACCAAGAGCCCATACAATACCATAAGTTGGAAGCATTGGAAAAAAATTTGCAGTTAATCTGGTGGATGAGAATTTGGGTGATTGGACCAAATTATGGGTTTCCACCACAAATAAACTTAGCATTTGATAGAGAGAAATGGTTTCATATAAATCTTCCCATTTGGTCATGGAATGTAGTAGGCATATATGAGACTTTCACTTTAGGGAGTCTCGCGATGACATGTGGGTGTGACATTGCATCAATTGAGCATTTAAGCTATTTTGGGCATGACTGCAAGACGAGTTGTTGTATTTAGCCAAGTGCTAGGACCTATACATTGTAAATTATATTGTTCTTATATGATGATATTTTTAGATGCTAAGCTAACTGTTTCCCTCCCTATATTCTCTTATATATTCATTGATGATGTTGCATGATTATACTTGTATTACATATTGTTAAAGATGAAAATTGGTTAAGTTGATATTCTTCTAACACTTAACTAAGAGAAGAAGTAGAGGCATAGTCTAGGTGAACTAGCACTGTCTACACAAAGAAATTGTGAAACAGGTTGATGTCATACACTAGGGGTCACAGTGCCCTAAGTGAACCTTGTAACCATGTGGAGCCCCTAGGCATGGAAAATTTTAGGGGCTAATTGTCCATGACTTTTCCACAAAAAAGATTCGCCAATTTCCAATTTTATAAAAGATGATTCGCCCAAATTTCAAAATACAAAATTATTTTACCTTAAAAATCACCAACATTATATAGAGCCTATATATAAAATCATTATAAATTTGAATAATTTTACAAATATATCAATAAACATTTTATAGTTTCCATATTAGGGATTAGTTAGATTTGCTAATGCTTTTAAACTTAAAGAAAATTTTCCATCCATAAAATTTTCCTTGCCCTTAAGGTTGTGACAGGTGGTATTAAAGTTGATATCACTGAAGTGAAGTAGTATTAGCTGAAGCAGTTTCACAACAATTTTGTGCTCTTCACCACACTATCCCTGATGTGATAGGTGTTATTAGAGGCAAAGAATCAAAAAAGGGAGGAAAGTTTAATTCTTTTCATCACATTGTCCCTAATGTGATAGGTGGTATCAGAGTAAAGATCAGAGTAGGATGCACACAACTATGATAGTTCATAGTTATAGGTGTAGACTTGAATATTTTGGTGACGAGACGGGTTGGTAGTTCTGATGGCTTGGCAGAAAGTCTGGTATGTAACAAAACATTGTGTGGAGACTTTCTGGCACTGTGACGAGAGTACCATAGATATCTTGCAGTAGTCTAGTGCATGGATGCCCCGTAGACTTTAACAGGACCATTCATGTGCATGGTATCTGACCTTGGAGAATGCGACATCCAGGGTGATTTTTTTGAAATCTAGTGCACATTGTTAATTGTGATGAGTTCCTATTCATGTATGAGCCACAAATCATGGAGTGATATGGAGGTTAGTAAGGGGGTAGTCGACCAGAGGTTGGAAGGGGTTGATGCCTTAGATAAGGGTGGTGGATGATATAGATTTGCAGAGGATGAGTCATGGTTGGCCATGAGAAATATTGGCCAAGTTTCCATTATAACTTGAGGATTGAGACTGCCTAGGTGAGAGCACTCAAGATGGAAGGAAATTGCAGTAGAGACAAAGGATCATCATGAGGATTGTTTGTATGTTATTCATCTGGACTTCATTATGATTTGAGATGAGGTCTTGGTGACTCGATGTGGTAGATGGCCCATGGGACTGGAGACAAGAGCTAGCGAAGGTGAGAGCATGATGAGATGATGATGCCCTTAGCAGTAGGAATCCAAGATGACAAAATGTTTCAGAGTTGTGACCAGAAATGACTTCATGTGGATGTATAAACTTGAAAGTTTGAGATCATGTCTTATATACATAATTCACATGATCTAACAGGTGGAGTTGGGCAGATTTGGTTGCAACTATGAAGAGGCCTTGGGGTAGAAGACTAGGGAAGTTTTTGGGTTGGGTCATGGAAGCTTAGTCATTGTAGCAAGAGTTACAGAGTGGGATGGAAAAGGAGGATGGCCATTCCAAGGCAAAGAGCCTTCTTGAGGAGGAGGACATAGTCATTCTTTGAGGCAAATTGGTTTAACTTCTGTGGCTAGTACTTGGATTGTTTAATGAGACGAGTGAGAATTACCTCCATTGCAAAGATGTGAGCAATATGATTTAATATCTAAGGAGAGATGAGTGGAAAGACTTGGCCGATGATAAGATTAGTGGATCCAAATAACGTGATGGAGAACATTTTTAGTTGCAGACATTGCATGATCATGAGAAGATTGAATGATTTACTTGGTGAATTGTGAGTTTTGGATTCTCTTTATGGACTTGGATGTGGAACAGATAGTATAGTTGCTAGATGGAATTCATTTGGATGTCTTTGTAGTGAGTAGGACCTAGGATGTCTTCATTCAAGTTGGTTGTTTGGATGGATTGATGTTCTGAAGGCTCAACACTTGGACACTATGAAGGATATTTTTTGATGCAGTTTGGACAATGATGACAATGTATTATAGATGAGTATGTGATTGGAGTGTTGGGGAAGCAACTAATGGAAATGTGAGCATGTGGATTATCATGGGTTGGGTGCAATGGTTTGGATTGATCACCCAATCAACTAGAGTCATGGGGGATAATATTGTGTAAAGAAATGTTAGATTTATGTGGAAGTACAACAATATAGTTCATTGATAGCCCATCCCTTGCAGAGTTAGGTAGTTTTGATGATCAACATGATTGTAATCGTAGATTGGAGCATTGTGGACAAATAAGGAGGGTGTAGTATTTCCATGATGACTTTGGATAGTGAGGAGGGTTGTGGAATATTGTGTTGATCGAGCAGATCAAAGAACTTTGGAGTTTTCATGAATACTTGGAGATGGGTTTCTATATCATATTCCACTAACAATTAACTAAGAGAAGAAGTGGCAACATATTATGGGTGAAATAATGTTGTGATTTTTAATTGATGGTGTATTACATAATTGGTAGTATATTTATATGATTTTGTTTCAATTGAAATTTGATATACACGGTGCACTTTATTTTGTCAAACCATGGTCAGTAATCTTGTGAGGCACTCTATGTAGTACACAAAAGAAAGAGGACCTTAAGTTGATATTCCACTAACACTTAACTAAGAGAAGAAGTGGCAGCATATTATGGGTGCAATAATGTTGTGATTTTTAATTGATAGTGTATCACATAATTGGTAGTATATTTATATGATTTTTGTTTCAATTGAAATTTGATATACACGATGCACTTTATTTTGTCAAACCATGGTCAGTAATCTTGTGAGGCACTCTATGTAGTATACAAAAGAAAGAGGACCTTCACCAAAGTTATAAATGACCTATGTTGAAAAAAAGAAATCCTAGTATTAAAAAAAAATTGCATGGAAGAAACACAGTTGCATGAATTCAAAAGTAAATTAATATAAGAAAAACTGGAAACTATGATGCTTTTGATACAACACTAAGTGAGAAGCTATGAGAGAGTTAGGGCCATTTCCACCAAGAGACAATGGATGACACTCTTTCTCCCTTTTTAGCTTATCAATAAACTTTTATTCAAAAGAAACACTGACTCTAAGATAATATGCTCATGAACAACACACAAGTAAAAGAAATAATATGCAAGAAGTAAAATTACATAAAAATGAAGTATGCAATGGAATAAAATGCTACCACAATCCATTTATTCTTGGAACAAAGTAACAAGCTATCCCATAATACTAAACTAAATCACTCTACATATAAAATAGAGAATTTTAATATTAGAAAAGAAACTTGATACTATTCCATCATAAGTTGGATAATTTCTCTAAGAGTCCCTCACTTTGGAGTGGAGAAGGTTCTCTTATTTATATAAAAACTTGCTTGAAACTAAAAGGCCACAATTCCCAAGTGGTTACAACAATTTTCTAAATATTGATCCACTAGAGTAGGTGTTACATTTGATGTCGATCCCGTAGGGTCCAAACCCTTTACTTCCTCCCAAGCGAGCAGACTCACAATATAGTTCAGAAAATCATATACATAGTAACTAGTTCAAAGTGAATGAATAATAAGCATGTTATATCATCAAGAATAAACATATAAATAATGATATATTACACATGAATGATAAAAAACATGAGATCATAACATATCGGAAATGAGACAGATCTTCTTTATTGATATCAACAAAGAGTAGTGGAAAGATACAACCTGAACCAACCATGACACGAATGAAACCTTCCTCTAGATCCTTCTAGCTTAAGCCTCAAAGATAACCTCTCAAGCATGTGCAAAAGGATGCCATATAATGAAACATGAGCATCTCTACAAGGAAACAAGGGTTTCCTATGATTGGGAGTGCAGGAGGCAAAGGAAAAATCAGACTTAATCTGGGGACTAAAAAGAGTATAATATCAATATCCTATCTCCTTTATGTTATTAGGCCTTCCCATGAAGTGTATAAATACCACCAAAAATCAGTTGATTTGGTTAGGCGACTAGCTCCTGTAGGTGGGATTTTGGTGAAACCCATAAACCTCACACCAAAAATAGGATATTATTTTATTTTTTCATATTTTAAATCATATACGCAGGTTCTATATTATGGTACCTATATCTATACACGCCTTTTAAAGGGCAGAGTCATGTATGTAATTCAAAATATTGTTTTTAATAAATGATCAAGTTTGTATGGGAAAGGGTTGCCCAAGCCCATAAGAGAGCATCAGAACTACAAAAGCGCTGAATGATGCTATAACAGATGCCCCCTAATATATGAGGTTAGAAGGGGTAAATGATGGCCGAAATGTATTAATTAAAAAGAGAGATCATTTTAGGACTTGAGAGGAGATCACCAGATTCTAGCCCATGGAATACCTATGGAAGGAGTCAGAAGGAAGACTCATGTCTAAGGTGGGCATACCCATGCTCAAATTGGATCCAACATGTATATATAAGTGTACAGAGAAGACTGAACAATAAAAAGTGGATCATCTGATCATAACTGCAAAGGAACACAATGGAGCTATGTCTCAATATCACATATAGATGAAAAAATGATCAATGATGCTCGAAGAATGTGTGATCATCAATGATGCATAACTAATACTCATAATAGTACCAAGTCATATAGGTGGAATAGTGGTACTGCATAAAATCGAGTGTCAACATACATGATGCTGTTGTGATGAAGTGCAACATATAAGGGTGGCTAGTAACACTGGTAGAAAATTGAAGAAGATGAAAAGTGAACCAAGATGATGACACAACCCGAGGTCTTCACCGACCATAGATGGTACATTTATACATTATGGGAATAAATGAGTTGAAGTCTACCATATGAGAAATCATTTTATTACTGGTAATTGATGTATACCATTAACAAATGTGAGACAACTCATCGATAATGATGATGAGAGTCAAGGTACCCCAGTACAATATAACAAGTGTGAATAAATGTGTTGAAGTCAAACACTTGAGAGAATCTATCCATAAGGAGAGATTGATGCATTCTCATTGTCGATAGCGAAGGAGTCTATCATTGATGACTGAAAACCCTAAGGTACTGAAAAAATGAATTTAGATCTTGTTCCCAGATAAATGAGTTGGAGTTGATGGGAAAAGAACTGCTAGAAGGAAGACATCCCACATCAACCAGCATGATTGTAACCCACATGCCAATAAATTGGAAGAATTCAGATGAAAAGAGATGAAGTAACCATTTTGAAGTATGTTTTCGTCACACACAAGATGTGGCTAGCGCATGGAAGAAACCCTATGAACCAACCAATAATGAGAGTTGACATAGAGGCGAGGAATCCACCAATATGGTCAAATGGAAATCAAGGTACTTCATGAATCCCAATGTGTGATAATGTAAGATGGCATCCAACACGAGGGAAACCACTCAGTCAAAGACCCATGATACTAATCAATGATGAGGACAAGGTCACCTATCAATGATGTAAATAGGGCCATGGTGCATCTATAGGCCTACTCTCAGAGAAATTTGTCGGAGTAAATAAGAGAAGACCCACCAACTAGAAATAAATGGATACCTTCTTAACTAGTATGAGGGAAGGACCTAAAAACTGATGTGATACTAAAATTAACTTGACAGACCGAGTATGATTAACTAAAAATGAGTAAAGAGACATTGTATAATGGTTGGCATAAGATGAACTCCCTTGAACAAAACCACGACTCAAATGTGACTCTATGGAAATAACTTTGTATAAGTTTGCAATGAAAGAGGCATTAACAAACTCTCCATATGATTGGAATAGATAACCAACCGGAGGAGGTATGACTCAAGAAAAAGGTTATGGATCTCCTAAATTCAAACTAAGTCCCAGCCCAATGGAGGAAAGAATTGTTTTGATTTCTTTGTGTTGGTATTATGAGACAAGTGTTGTCCTTGATGGCAACTCACTCACAATGTAACAGGTCTATTCAGAGGTAACAAGGCATTGGTATAGAAGAACAACAAGAAGATGGAACTAAAGTCTACTAATCAGAATGAAGAATTTGAAGATAAAGGATGGTGAAAAGAATTATACACAAGCCTACTTAGTTAAAATAGTGTATACACGCTGGTCTGCAGAACCAAAAGAGCGTATACATATGCATGCACTCTCATAAGAGGAAAAGCGCGTACAGGTTGGAAAATCAAAGAAATTCAAGAGGAGAAAATACCAGGGGTCAATACCATGGCATTAGCCCACAATATTGAACGGAGTAACGACTATTTGATCCCTCCCAAGAATACCATGGGTCCTAAGTGGTTTTGGTTTGAGGTATTGAGAAAGGCCAAAAACTATATAAGGAGGAGAAGATCATAAGGCCAGGGTGTGCAAGTGAAAGGGTTTCTAAGGAATGCTTCTATCTAAAGTTTATTTTATGTTGCAAGGGCTATTTTTGTGATTTGATCTAAAATATTTTATGCACCTTGAATTCAATGTTGGATTAGGATCATGAGACCTAAAATGAATTATCATTGAATTATTTGATATTGGTTGGGCTAGATTTGATTATGTACACATGTTTGTTCTTTAAATGTCATGACCTAGGTTGTTCTAAAGTCCGGAATAGCAGCGAAGTTATGAGTTAATATTTGCAAATCTATACATTGTTTCATCTTGGTAAAAGCACGTGTACACACAGGTTCTACTCTTCCAAGTATAGTATACAAAAGAAAATCCTTTTCTTCAGATCCGACTGATCTATCTAATTAGTAATGTTGTTTTACTGTTGTCTATCAATGAAGTCTTCTTAGTTATGAATGTAAAACTGAATGCATAAGGATTTTGGTATCTGATTGATTGATTATATAAGTGAAAAGGGTGATCTCTTCTACTACCTTTGTAAAACTCTGTAAATTTATAGTAGATGTTCAGTATATTGTTGGTTGGTACAGACTTGAATAAGAAATTTTATGTTTCAGTAGTTTTGAAGGTATACATAGGTTTGATTAAAGGATGTAGCATATACAAGTAGGTTGGGTTCAGTGAAGTAGCATATACATTCTGATGCATGATTTTTGAGGTTGCAGCTGGTCCCAAATGTTAATGCAGATTTATGAGTTTAGCACAGTGTTCTGGTGACAGTGATATGACTGTTCAGATTAACTGAGTACTGGTTGATGCATTTTGAAAGTTCTAATGGGTCCAGTATGAAAATTTGATGAAACAAGACCTTCATGTGTATTGATGTGTACCAGGAGCATCCAATCTGAAAATTTACGAAACATGGTCCCTGGAGGAAGAGAGAAGGTCGTAGCCTTCTGTAGGTCGGTGCCTACATACTAGTAAACACATTGGCTAGTATTAGAGCTAGGGGCTTGTATCTCCCTCCTAACAGAGGCTGGAAAACGAGAGAAGGTTGTAGCCTTCTGCAGGTGGGCGCTTGTGTACTGGTATGAGTCTGCACTAGTACAAGATTGTAAACATATTTTATTATTATTAAAATAAGATAGAGACAACAATAACTGGTGGTTTTCACCCACATTGGGTTTCCACCTTAAATATTGGTGTTCATGTGTGTTGCTTATGTGTGGTTTATTCTGTTCTTTTCTTCTATGTTTAATAAGATATTGATGCACTGATTAAAGATCAACACATGATAAACTGACTAAATCTCATGTTCTTTGGGTATATGCTGGTCTCTCGAATCACAGTTGCGTGTACATGCTAGTTCACTTCACAGAAGTAGTGTATATAAATCTGTTTGGGAAACGGAAAATTATTGATCTAATAATACTCATTCACCCCCTTCTCAATATTATTTCCAACAATTGGTATCAGAGCAGGTCCTTCAGAAGAAGCTTGATCACTTGAAGGAAGATCTTTCAAGATGAATAGTCATGAAGGCATGGGATCCATTAGACCACTAATCTTCAATGGAAGCAACTTAGTATATTAGAAAATAAGAACCAGAGCCTATCTACAATTGCTTGGAGTTGATGTTTGGGAAATTGTGGAAGGAGGATATCAATTTCTAGCAGAAATTCCTATAGACTCTACAGGTAAGAAGTTATACGAAACCAATTCCAAAGTTGTCAATACATTATTGGGAAGTTTGTCAGAATCAGAATTTGTCAAAGTCATGCAGCTCAAGATGACCAAAGAGATATGGGACAAATTCATTCAGAGGTAAAATTTGTTAAGCTTCAAACTCTCAGAATTCAATATGAAACTCTTAAGATGCATAGTGATGAGAGTGTTGCTAGTTACTTTTTATGTATAGATGAGATTGTTAATTGTATGAAGAATCTAGGTGAAGAGATAAAGGAATCTACTTTAGTTGAGAAAATTTTGAGATATTTGTCTTCTAAATTTGAGTCAAAAGTGTCTTCCATAGAATAAAAACATGATCTTCAAATTATTACTGTGACTCAACTCCATGGAATCCTAACTGCCTTTGAAATTGGAAAAGGATGTCCATCAAATATAAGAGAAGTCGCTTTTAAAGCGTCAGTAAATGGAAAAGAAAAGGAAGAGCACAATGAATCAGAACACATTTAAGAAGAAGAAGATGAGGCAAATTTTGTCAAGAAGCTTCAACGGGGTTCCAGAAGATTCATAGGTAAGCTACCTTTCAAATGATTTACTTGTGGTAGAGTCAGCCATTATGCTGCCAAATGTCCTCATAAAGATAAATATGAAAAAGGAAAGGAATATGCAAAAGGAAGTAGAAAATAGGTTGTGAATAGAAGGAGTTACTATACGCATGAAGATAGTGATGGCTTATCCAATAGTGATGAAGATGAAACAGAAGAATATTATAGACTACTCATGGCTTATGAAAATGATGATTTTTGGATGCATTAGAAGAGGAAGAATTTCTTGAAGAAAACATTAAACTCAAAAATTATTTAGAAGAAAAGAATATGATCATAGATACGTTAACACCAACTCACTGAAAGAGAAAAACACAATGAAAATCTAGAATATGAAATTGTGGGTCTAAGAAAAGAACTTGAGAAGACAAAATATCTTAATCATAGATTTGCTGAAGGATCTGAAACTTTAAATGAAATCATCAAAATTCAGTGTTCCCCTTTGATAAAGACGAGCCTTAGATATATTGAAGAATCATCTCAATCACAGCAGCTGCCAGCCTCCACTAGAAGCTATCTTAATGCAGCAAAGACTAGTGAACGGTTTGTCAATCATCAGCAAAGGCCTAAAATTACTCATCAGGTAAATCATACCCAATTTACTCCAAGGATGAATATCAGTAGAAGCTTCAACTAATAGGTAAACAATGCCAAAAGATTTTATGATCGCAGAAACCTCTTTAATGGGAAATGTTTTTTATGTCATAACTTTGGGCATAAGGTTGCTCAATGTGTTGCTTACAAAACCATCATGACTAGAGAAGCATGAAATCAAAGCAGTGTATCAGGAATCGAGAAAAGTTCCTATAATAACTTTTCTCCTCTTGAAAATGAAGTAGAATGTTCGATTTGTAACAACTTTTCTAATGAAGAATCTGGATGCAGGAGACAATTCCGGCCATCACTTCAAAAGGAGAAACATCATTAAATCCAAAGACATGGAGAAAGAAGGAATCTCAATCAGAAAGATGTGGCATAGCTCTGTACGTAGAAGGACAAGAAAATCAGTGGTACTGTTTAGTCAATATAGTGTCCTAAATTAATACATAAATTATCAATCCGGGTGTCGTAAACTAATGAAGTGTAGTGCACTATATGTGCTAAATAACCCTTTCTTACCTCACTATTTTCAAGTTTATGTTGTTTTGGGGTTTTGTTCTTTTGACTCCTAAAGTTCTGCAATGTAATTGAAATCTTAATCTACTACTGATAAGAACCTAGAAGAATGAAGTGAGAGTCTAAAAGTGCTTTTTAGGCCAAGTTTGGAAGTGGAGTTTTCAAAAAAAGAAAGTGAAGACAAAGCTTATCTTCTTTCTTTTGTAATGGTTTCCAAAATATGAGCTTAAAAGACTCTTAAAACTGTTATCTACAAAATCAAAACTTGAATGAGAAATTGGAATTGCAGTTGTCAACAACAAACTAAGAATGAAATATTGAAAACAAAACTACTTCTACTATCTATTCTACTTGAAAATTAAAGTCTAATGAACTACTGCAATTAAACTAAAGGAAAGAAGCAAAACTGGAATTGCAACTATACTATTTGTGAAAGCAAAACTAGATGAAGCACTGTTACCACTCTGCTATATAATTTAGGGAGAAATTAACTCCTTATGATAGCAACATTTGAGAGATTCCATTCTTCACCATTCTAAAAGAAGTAAACATTAAAAGTGCAAGGAAAAACTCAGTCATTAGTAAGGCATTTCACCACTTAGTCTTAGGTTCAACCATAAATGAAGGGCTTTTGGAAATATCTCTTTAAATCATGAGTTGCTTAAATTGACAAGAAAATGGCATCAAACTATCTAATTCTAAACTAATGAACAAGTAATCTCATTTATAAAAACAACACTTCGCCATTTAGTTTGAAGATCAATCATCAATGAAAGGCTCTGGAAATATTTGCTTATATCATGAGTGACTACACTAAGAAGGAAAAGGTACTGAACAACAAGAAATCTCATTCATAAATCCCATATTTCACCATTTAGTTTGAGGATAAACCATCAACGAAAGGCTGTGGAAACATACATTTATGTAATGAGTGACTATCCTAATAAGCAAAGGAATGAAACAACTTAAATTAAAAAAAAAAAAAAAAAAAAAAAAAAAAAAAAAAAAAAACCTAAGGAACAGTAGAAGAAATGATGCTACTTGACACAATTTAAAAACTACAGTTAAGAAACTAGAGCATAAGAGAAACTAAAGAACTACTTCTAAACTAGAATGCACCTATCTGAGTTAGTAGAAACAAGTGACAAAAGCTGCAATGAACACAGTGTTAGAAACGATTATGGGAATAAATAAAAACACAATAAATGTACCGCTGAACAAAAGAAAATAACAAATGGAAATGTATAGAAACGAAAAGTGACCTCAACCAAGCAGGGGCCCTCTGCACGGCCTACGACTAGCAACACAAAATCACTTCACTTGCTCAGGTATCCATATGGAAAAAACATAGTTTTTATATTGAAAAAATAATAATGAATGTCTCGTGTTTACAAATGGAAATTACACTATTTCATCATCAAAAACATTAACTAGTTCTGCATTCCAAACACTGAGATTTAGATGAAAAATTCACAACTGTTTTTAAGAGAAAAGTCTTCTACAACAGACACATGAACGGGTAGTGCATCTGGGAATTTAGTCTTCGTTTGGCTTGAACAGTAAATCTCTAAATAATGGCTATTGTATTTGGTTATACAGGTGGCAAATGACATCCTCAGCTTTAGGAACATGCCTCAGATTCATTTATGTGCGAAAATAGAGTTCTATTTGTTGTAGGACTTCTCTGTTGACTCCCCTTTGACCAGGGTTTTTCTCCTCAAATTTTACCAAATGGATAGGACATATCCATGTACTAACATTTTCCCATCTACCCATGTGGCTCGTTTCTTCTATCGACACCTGTAACCTGCAAAAGTATGGAGATGGTTGCAGAATGGCAGAAAACAAAACCCTATCCAAATAACAAAGTGATCCAATCTTATGGTTCTTCATTATCTGCATATGGTCTTTTATTTTTGATGGCTTAGGACTCATTGGCATGGGAAAAAAAAGGAAGAAGGATGAATAAATTGCTTGAAAAAGAGGCAGTTTTGGAACTCAACATACCCCCACTGTGAAGCTATTGCATGTCCTCATGCAACCAAAATTGTAACAATCCTTCTTCTATTGTATCTGCTTTGAAACCTCAGCTAGAACATCCAACCTTTTCTTGTTACTCTTTGCTACCACTACCATTCTAGGCTTTCTCATGAGGAATCTAAATTTAAGGTTGATGAGGGCCCTGCTTAGCTTCCTAATTTTCTTCTTCAATTTTTTGTTCTTCTTATGCCACAGACCCAATTAAATGAAGCATGGTATTATCATGAATGATTTTGTCCAACTTGTTTTTCTCTTTTAAAGTTTCATTTTCCTTCTGAATATGCCTATTTAAGACCTTTAACTCATAGATTTCTTGCTTTAGTGAGTGAATTAGAGTTTCTTGTGATGTAGCTGGTTGTTCAGGGTTGGATGTAGTCCCCTGATATATTTTTGTATTCTTCTGCTCCAATGACTCAATATAGTCATAAATTTTCTACTGAACTGGGTCAATCTCTGGAGATACTCTTCTTGGACTACTTTCAAAGTCTAGTTGAGGAGAATGTTGTGGACTCTGCTCAAATGAGATGTTATCTTGGGATTGAGTTGGAGTCTCCTCTCCCAAATCTATGAATTGGGCCTCTTTTGTCTTTGTTTTCTTCATTTTTCCTTTAAGCCTAGAGCTTCTCCTTAGACTTTGTGAGCCTATGTTTTCTTCTTCTATGACCTATCTTCTTTTCCCTTTTTCTTTTTCTTTCTTGGATTGTTACTTAACGTGGACTAATTTCTTAGAGAGCAATTGTTCCTCTTCTGATGAGGGCTCAGGTGTTTGATAGATTTCCTCAACTTTTCTTTTTATTTTTCCTCTCTGTTTTGTTTGCTTCATGATCCTAGTTAGAGTTTCAGAGAGAGGTTCTTCCTCACTGTTTTCTTTTGCTGAACTGGTAGGAGTATTTTGAATTGCAAGAGTTGTTCTCCTCCTCCTACTCTTCTTTACTGAACTCCCTTCAGGTAACTCAGGTGGATCTTGGAAAAAGTTCCTAAACAGGAAGTTTTCCCATGTGTCTCCTATATCCTTCAAGTAATTTTCAACTAGAATTTTTATGAGACCATGTTGATAAAGGTGAGGTTCTATATCTTCTATTTTCTTTCGAATAGTGGTGGACATCTTCCTTAAGCTATTCAACAGAAAGTAAGGGAGTTGATGGTTTTGTTTTCCGAAAATTTCATCAACAACCTTATGTGATACATGTGCATTGAACCATATCTACCCTCACATGTGATAAATTTCTGAATAATCAATAGCAAACTACTCCATTTTCCTTTAATGCAGAGATGGGAATTCCTCTTTTGAAAATTGAGATATCCATACCTGGGTTTTGGAGAATAACTTTCCAAGCCTAATCATTGAATTCCTTATTTTTGAACCACCTCTCTCCATCTTTTAGAAGTTCAGTTGTAGCTACAATGGAAGATTCAGTCACTGATAACCTTACATCACCAATCTCCACTTCTACCCCATCAAAATATCTTGCAAATGTTTTGGTGACTTCTTTGTGATGGCCATTGAATTTCTTGATAAACTTCAGCCAGCCAGCCTTCTTCAATGTCTTCTTCAACTGAGGGTATCCCTCCATAAACTTGACTCCTATGGGCTTTGTTCTTACAATGAGACCCATTCTGCCTTTCTTCACTGTGTAGAAACTCTATAAATGGTGGTTATATGGGAACATAGCAGTTATAGGGATGGAAATGGAATACCAGAGAACTGTAGAGAAAATCGATGGATATGTAACCAGAAAAAAGATGATGGATATGAGAACAAAGTATGGAGGGTATACGAAGCAAGAAGACCGTATGCACAGGAACATTGTGGAGGATGTAAGGACTCTTGCACACGTAGACTGTGTGGAGGCATAATGTTACTCATACATAGAACTGAGAACTAAACGAATAGTCCAAGTGCTTGCGTTCATAAGAAAGCTGTGAGAGTAAAGAAAAACGGGAAACTTGGTGTGTGAAAGAGTAGTATTCAACTGAGTTACATTCACATAATTAGCCATTTAAACAGGTGGAGTAGGAAAGTACAGTGAAGTGCGAGTTAAAGTCGAAGGGAAATCATGAGACCATTAAGCATTAAGTTGGAAGGCATGGTGGAGTTATGACAACAATCAAATTTCATTATGATATGTCAAGGAGCAGTGATTATTAAAATTATACAACTTATGCTTTTATAATGCTATTTGAAATAGGTTTTATTCTCACCTTTAGATCCATACCTTTCCATTTGCTAACCTTTGATTGTTTTCTTTTGTAGGTGCTTAGGTGTTGATGTGTCTTCAGAAGTTGATTTCTCCTTCAATACCTGCATATGGAATTTATTATGAACTGGATTTTTTATTTTTATTTTTTTGGCTAATGATCAAACTGTTACTGTAGAGTCAGATTGGCTGCAGAACAAGATTAGCTACGGAACTAGAATAGCTGCAGAATTAGATCAGTTGTGGAATTGGAGAACAACTGCGGAATGTAACACAGTGAATGAAATATGACTTGCTGAATGAATGAAAATAGAAAATGATTGTATGGATGAAATATGGCATAATGGAAATGAAAAGTGGATATGAAGAAATACTGAAGAAAAATTTATTGATGGAATGTGGTGGTGAAATGGACTGAAATTTGCAGAAATGGAATGGAATGAAATAAACCATGAATAAAATGAAGGACCTTACTCTTTTTTTTTTTGGGAAAATATAGGGTGTCAGAGTCTTCTGATTTTCACCCTGTATTTTCTGTATAAGGATGCCAATCAGTGATTGGTTTTCAAGCTTATACCTTTTTTTATTATTTATTTATTTATTTATTTATTTTAAATTGATGAAAAGAACAAAGACTAAGTTGGTGGAGAAGAATGATTCTTCTTCACCAACTTCATTTCAGAATTATTTTGAAAGATCTTGATAAACTCCTCCTTTGAGATTGGCTTTTGATAAATCTTCAACCTATGACCATTCACAAGGAGAGGAGTTTGATGCTCATCTATGGTTTTGATTCTTACTGCTCCATTACTGAAAACTTTTTCAATCTCATATGGCCCAAGCCAATGAGTTTGAAATTTACCTTGAAAATCCTTGAACTTTGAATCAAATAGCAATGCCCAATCTCCCACTTGAAACCTTTTGTCCTTGATGTACTTGTCATGCCACTTAGCTCTTTGTTGCTGAACTAGACCAGTCCTTTGAAATGCTTCTTGTCTGATTTCATCAAGTTCATTCAACTGCTCTAGTCTATGCTTTTGAGCTTCTGATAGATCCATCCCCAACTTAACTTCCATCTTGAAAGTTTTAACTTGGAACTCAATGGGGAACAGGACTTGCTTTCCATAAACAAGTTCATAAGGTGTATGTCCTGTTGTGTTCCTCCATGTAGTTCTATACGTCCACAAGGCTTTAGGAAGCCTTTTTGCCCAACCTCTTCTATGTAGATGCGCAGTCTTGGTGAGGATTCCTTCAATCACTTTATTTGTAGACTCCACTTGACCATTTGCTTGTGGATGATAGGGAGTGGATTTCCTATGCTTGATCTTGTACTCTTCCATAAGCCTCTCCATCATTTTGGATGTGAATTGAGATCCCTGATCTGTCACAATTTCTCTTGGAACACCAAAGCGAGTAAAAATATCCTCCAAAAGAAAACTAACTATTGTCTTTTCATTAGAAAAAAGTAATGCTCTGGCTTCTACCCATTTGGTGACATAATTAGTACATACCAATATATACTTTTTCTGCTTAGATGGAGGATTAATTGGTCCAATAAATTCTAAAGCCTATTTTTCAAAGGGTTTGATAAGTACCTGAGGTTGTAATGGCATCTCATTTGAGGGAGCAGGTTTCCTACCCTTTGGCAGTTGTCGCACCTTCTGACATATTCTTTTGCATCTCTAAAGATGGATGGCCAATAATATTCTAAGGAAAGGATTTTATACATTGTCCTCTTGTTAGCAAAGTGTCCACCACATGGCTCATCATGACATGATTTGAGAATATCAGGCATTTCATCTTCCCTGACACATATTCTGATCATAAGATCTGGCCCTGTTTTATACAATTCGTTATAGATCCATGAATATTTTGAACTATTTTGAATAATCTTTCTTTTCTCTCTAGGAAATAAATGTGAAGGTAACTTCCCTGTAACCAAATAGTTGGCAACATCTGCAAACCAAGGAGTTTGAGTAGTTACTACAAATAGATATTCATAAGGGAACTTATCCTCAACCGGAGAGTCTCCTTTGATATTCTGAATCCTGGACAAGAAATCAGCTACTGTGTTTTGCTTTCTAGGTCTATCTAGCACAGTAATATTGAATTCTTGCAGAAGTAAAAGCCATCTTGTAACTTTGTCATTAGTAATAGGTTTATTCATCAAATATCTAATTGCAGAGTGATCTGTATGAACAAAAGTTTCATAGCCTATTATATAATGTCTAAACTTGTTAATTGCATGAACAACAACTAAGAACTCTTTTTCAGTCATAGTATAATTCAATTCAGTGGGAGTAAAATTCTTACTTGTATAGTAAATGGCATAAGGAATCGTTCGAGTATAGCTCCTAGAGTTGTATCTGAAGCATTTGTAGAAATATGGAAAGGAAGTTTCTAATTTGGTCCTCTTAAGATAGGTGCTTCAGATATTTTTGTTTTCAAGGTTTCAAATGCTAGTTGGAAATCAGGATTCCACTTGAATTCACAATCTTTTGTAAGCAATTTGAAGAGTTGGCAATCAGGATTCCACTTGAATTCACAATCTTTTGCTACTTTAGTAAAGTTTTGTATGAACCTTCTGTAATATCCTGAAAATCCTAGAAAACTTCTATCATCTTTTTGGCAATTTGGAATTGGTAACTTAAAGATGACTTCCACTTTAGATTTGTCTACTTTAATCCCATCTCTTGAAATGTGATGTCCTAAAACAATACCTTCCATAAACATCATAAAGAATTTTTCATGTCTTAGTGAAAGGTTTGTTTCTTTACATCTTTTAAGGACTTTTTCCAAATTTTCCAAGGCTTCTTCAAATGTGTTACCATAGACTATAAAATCATCCATATATACCTCTACACAATCATGTATTAGATCAGAAAAAATTCCTAGTACTGCTCTTTGGAATGTTGCGGGTGCATTACATAATCCAAAATGAAGCACTCGGTAGGCAAAAGTTCCCCATGGAAAAGTAAATGTGGTCTTATCTTGGTCTTCAAGTGCTACCTGAATTTGATTATAACCACTAAAACCATCCAAAAGGGAAAAGTACTTTTTACCTGCTAATGTATCTAACACCTGATCTATAAAGGGCAAAGGAAAGTGATCCTTCAAGGTTGCTTTATTCAATTCTCTGTAATCAATGCACACCCTCCATTTACCATTATTTTTAGGCACAATTACCAAAGGAGAAACCCATTGGCTATCTGAGATTGGGTAAATGAAGTTTACATTGAGTAGTTTTTGGAGCTCTTCTTTCACAATCTCCCTAAGATTTGGATTCATCCTTCTCTAAGGTTATCTGATTAGTCTATTGTTTTCCTCAATATAGATATGATGGATACAAGTATTAGGGTCAATACCTTTCATATTAGTATACTCCCATGCAAATGCAGCAGAATGTTTTTGTAAGATTTTGGTTAACTCCTCTTGTTGTAATTTCTCCAAATTTTTGTTTATATTCAATGTTCTACCTGGAAAAAATTCAATTGTAAAGCTACCAAAATCTTCCATAGAATAAAGAGACATATGCCTAGATGACAAGTATTCAACATTAGAATTTACCTGAAATTGTGCATGATCATATTTTGAAGATGTTTCAAAATTTTCTAATGTGTTCAAAATTTGATTATCTTCACTAATTTCTGATATAGTAAAGATAGGTTGTATAATATCTTCATCATTGATTCATTCCCTATCATCTATTTCTGTGATTGCTTTTGTTTTGTTCTTTTTGATGAATTTTTTTTTTTTAGGTTGGAATAACAATTCTTTTTCTGATCCTCCAGATCACACAAAGTGCAAGAGGAGAGCATACTTGAGAATTTATTTATTTATTTATTTTTATGAATGTAAGAGATAGGTTACCTAGTTACACTTCCCTGACAACAACACCAAAATGTTTAGTCAATTTAGTGTCCTAAATTGCTACATAAATTATCGATCCCGGTGTCGTAAACTAATGAAGTGTAGTGCACTATATGTGCTAAATAACCCTTTCTTGCCTCACTATTTTCAAGTTTATGTTGTTTTTGGATTTTTTTCTTTTGACTCTTAAAGTTCTGCAATGTAATTGAAATCTTAATCTACTGCTGATAAAAACCTAGAAGAATGAAGTGAGAGTCTAAAAGTGCTTTTTAGGCCAAGTTTGGAAGTGGAGTTTTCAAAACAAGAAAGTGAAGACAAAGCTTATCTTCTTTCTTTTGTAATGGTTTCCAAAATATGAGCTTAAAAGACTCTTAAAACTGCTATCTACAAAATCAAAACTTGAATGAGAAAATGGAATTGCAGCTGTCTACAAAAAACTAAGAATGAAATACTAAAAACAAAACTACTTCTGTTGTCTATTCTACTTGCAAAATTAAAGTCTAATGAACTATTGCAATTAAACTAAAGGAAAGAAACAAAACTGGAATTGGAACTATACTATTTGTGAAAGCAAAACTAGATGAAGCACTGTTACCACTCTGCTATATAATTTACGGAGAAATTAACTCCTTATGATAGCAACATTTGAGAGATTCCATTCTTCACCATTCTAAAAGAAGTAAACATTAAAAGTGAAAGGAAAAACTTAGTCATTAGTAAGGCATTTCACCACTTAGTCTTAGGTTCAACCAAAAACAAAGGGCTTTTGGAAATATCTCTTTAAATCATGAGTTGCTTAAATTGAGAAGAAAATGGCATCAAACTATCTAATTCTAAACTAATGAACAAGTAATCTCATTTATAAACACAACACTTCGCCATTTAGTTTGAAGATCAATCATCAACGAAAGGCTCTGCAATATTTGCTTATCTCATGAGTGACTACACTAATAAGGAAAAGCTACTGAACAGCAAGAAATCGTATTCATAAATCCCATATTTCACCATTTAGTTTGAGAATAGACCATCAACGAAAGGCTGTGGAAACATACATTTATGTAATAAGCAAAGGCATGAAAAATTTTAAATTAAAAAAAAAAAAACTAAAAGCTAAGGAACAACAGAAGAAATGATGCTACTTTACACAATTTAAAAACTACAGTTAAGAAACTAGAGCATAAGAGAAACTAAAGAACTACTTCTAAACTAGAATGCAGCTATCTAAGTTAGTAGAAACAAGTGATAAAAGCTGCAATGAAAATAGTGTTAGAAATGATTATGGGCATAAATAAAAACACAATAAATGTATAGCTGAATGAAAGAAAATAACAAATGGAAATGTACAGAAATGAAAAGTAACCACGAACAAGCAGGGTCCCTCTACACGGCCTAGGACTAGCAATGCAAAATCACTTCACATGCTCAAGTATCCATATGGAAAAAACAGAGTTTTTATATTGAAAACGGAGTACTGAATGTCTCGTGCTTACAAATGGAAATTACACTATTTCATCTTCAAAAACATTAACTAGTTCTGCGTTCCAAGTGCTGAGATTTAGATGAAAAATTCACAACTATTTTTAAGAGAAAAGTCTTCTACAACAGACACGTGAACAGGTAGTGCATCTGGGAATTTAGTCTTTGGTTGGCTCAAACAGTAAATCTCTGAATAGTGGTTGTTGGATTTGGTTATACAAGTGGCAAATGACATCCTCAACTTTAGGAACATGTCTCGAATTCATTTATGTGCAAAAACAAAGTTTTAGTTGTTGTAATACTTCTCCGTTGACTCCCCTTTGACTGGGGTTCTCCTCGAATTTGATCAAATGGATAGGACACCATCCATGTAGTGACATTTTCCCATATACCCATGTGGCTCGTTTCTGCTATCAACACTTGTAACCTACAAAAGTATGGAGATGGTTGTGGAATGGTTGGTTAGCTGCGGAATGTGGCTACATTCTGTAGCGAAAAAACAAAACCCTATCCAAATAACAAACATAATAATATAATTTGAAAATCACTAAAATGTACTCCTGGAAGAACCATGCAATGGATTTTGATGGCTTAGGACACAATGGCATGGGAAAAAAAGGAAGAAGGATGAAGAAATTGCTTGAAAGAGAGGTAGTTTTGGAACTCAACAGCTTCATCGACAACGGATGCTCCAAGCACATGACAGGTGATAAAGAGAAACTTCACTCATATAATGCTTTAGAAAAGGAAAAGAATGTCTCATTTGGAAATGACACTTCGGCTGTCATTAAAGGTAAAGGTTTTGTCTTCTTGAAAGAAAAAGTTAAAGCTGGAAATGTCATGTATGTAGATGGTTTAAAGCATAACATGTTGAGTGTCAGTCAAATGTGTGATCAAGGAAATGAAGATGTGTTTCAATCAAACGAATGTGTGGTTTGTGAGCTTGATACATGAAAGACCGTGATCAAAAGAACAAGAACTCCAAACAAATTATACATACTCAAAGGAGGACAACAACAATGCTATCTAAGAAAAACAGATGAAAACTAGTTATGGCATAGAAGATTGGGACATCTAAGCTTTTCTCAAATAAGAAAAGCATTCTAACTCAAGGCAGTTCATGATCTTCCAGATATCAGCATCCCAGAAAATTTCATATGAAGACCGTGTCAAGTTGGGAAGCAAATTAGAGTCCACTTCAATGAAAAAAAAGGATAAGCAAGTAAGCCTCTTGAACTCATCCATACTAATTTATGTGGACCAACAAGGAAAAAATAACCTCGTGGAGAAGAATACTTGATTTTATTTATTGATGATTTTTCTAGGATGTGTTGGATAGGACTACTAAAGCATAAATATGAAGCATTTGAAAAATTTTAAGCCTTCAAAGCTTTAGTAGAAAATGAATCAGATTGAAAATTCAAATGTCTTAGATTTGATCAAGGGGGAGAATTAATATCAGATGAATTATTTGACTTATGTGAACAACATGGAATAAAGAGGCAATTCTCCATCGCAAGAACTCCTCAGAAAAATGGTGTCGTGGAAAGAATGAACAAAATAGTTCAACAAATGTCTCGATCTATGCTTGATGAGTCTGGAACTCTTGCAACCTTCTAGGGTGAAGCTGCATTTGCTACCATTTTTTCAACAAAATGAATGTTTGGGTAAATAGCAATCAAACTCCATATGAAATTTGGTATGGTAAGTCTCCTACTGTAAAAAACTTTAGAGTTTTTGGAAGGAAATGTTTCATCAAAAGGACTGATGAAAAACTTGGTAAGTTTGAACCCAGAGTAGACGAAGGAATTCTTCTTGGTTATTCATCCAGAAGTAAAGGATACAAATGTTACAATAAAAGACTTCAGAAAATTGTTGAAAGCATTGATGTTGTAATTGATTAAGCATGCAGAAATCCGGAACAAATGAAATCAATAGAGGAATATGGGGAATGATTTCCCACATCAAATCAAAATGATATAGAAGAAGAAACCAATGAAGCACCAGAAGAAGATACAACAGACAGGGAAAAGACTCCATCCAGGTTTTTTAAGAAGAATCATCCAGAATCTCAAATTCTAGGAGAAAAAGGGTCTGTAGTACTATTGTGCCTATCAACAACCCCCCCATTTATTTATGTTAGTAATAACATTAATAAATGGGGACCCTTCAATTAAATCAAATCTTGGCATCTAGTCATGCCTTCTGATTTTTAGAGTAAAATAAGATGTCAAAGTGGAACTTGCTAAATCATGGAAATTTACCTTTTCATACTTTAGGCGCATAAAGCTACACAAACGAAAAGTTTCTTAAATAAGAGCCACATGATAAAAAGCCTAAGAATAACCTTATACCCACAAAGTCATGAATATTAAAATAAGCCTTGAAAAGACCCGCTTTAAGAGGATTATTCTCGCATCGCAAAACAATTACGGCAGGCCTCCCTCATAAACGTTACCTCGTGAAAATGCGATCCACGAAAATGCGAGATCATAAAATCCTCTAACCTTATCACATTGCACTTTAAAACACACGATGCTACTTGATAACATATAAGCAAATATTGCGAAATGCGATAGCATCTGGTAAATCACATATCGCAGCAATTCATGTGGTGGTGGGCTTTAACGAAAACAAGTTTTGTGATATAGCAATCTGCGATATTGTGAAGCAAATCACAAAATTTCTTTTATCGCAACTCAAAGGGCTCATAGTTCTAGGAGAGTACTTCCCGACTTTCAATGTGAAGTTATGAACATTAAGGTTAATCATAACAGTTCATTAGTGGACATTTATTAAAAGAACGATGATGATCAGTTGTAAAGGACCATTTGATGCAAGTTGATATCTTTTGATATGATTTAGAATTAAAGACCCTCCATCACCTTATTTTCATACTCTCTATTGATTATTTCTGCATTTACTATCATTTTTATCCTATTCTACTTTCTGCTTGTAACTTTCAAGAAGAACACATAGAGCAGAACATTCGAAGAAATGGTGAAGAAAGGAAAGGCACCCGCTTCTGAAAAGTCCGAAATGACCCCATTATTCATAGACACTACCTGTAATCGAGATGCAGGGACATCTATGTGGGAAACAATGTATCAGTTACTGGAGGAAGAACAACCAAGAATTATGGAAATAACAGTTACAGCGGATGGACGTGGCTCTTCTGATGCTTCTTTAACTGAGCTTGCATGCTCATTCTTGTACCACATTGCTGCAAGGACAAAGATACTCCCTTACACCGACATGGTTAAATGGATTATAGATGATGCGAACATATCTGACAGAGAATTCAAGATGGCAAGATAGGAAGTCATGGGGTCATTTACTCTAGACAACCTAAGGCTCATGTACCAATTATTAGAACCCCATGCCATCTACAACAAGAACTTTGTCGAGAAGTTCGCTAAGGAGAATGAAGACTTGGCAGAATGCATGAAGCATTGGTCAAACAATGAGGAAAGACTCAAAAAATATAAAAACGGTATGTAAGCCACCGATTCTCTTTGTTCCCCTTACTATTTTGCTGTCGCTATGTTAAGTAGACTGTTTCGTAAACCAGACAGCAACAAATTTTCATCAGAATGGTTACCCCTAGTAGATGCAGCTATCAATGCTACAATAATGAATTGTGCTCAAATCTTGTCAGATAATTTAGCCACAGCAATTTTAGAATACAGAAGAAAAAGAAGCATCGCTTCGAGGGTTTACCCTCCATTTTTCATGAGCGCCTATGTTATGGAGGCTATTTGTTTTGGTTCCAAATTTCCTGTTATGGGATGGAAGTGGATAGTTCAAAATCTACTTCCCATTCAAATTTATCACAAAGTCATGTGGGAATCAAATTTCGCGCCACATTTCTTCAAAATTTGCCACAGAGTTATACTCCTGATTCATAAAAAGATCTACAACAGAGATGCCCCAAGGTTTTCCCAAGAAGCTGAAGTAGATATTCTCCCCATAGTGAGATGGTTTAGGGAAGAATTATTCATGTATATCAGAGTGTTTGGAAGTATTGCCTCACCCCATGTGCTACCTTTTTACGTCCCAGACAAACTGATGGCTAGGGAGATAGCCTATCAAACATGCAACGTGGGGGGGATGACCAAAGTAATGAAAGATTCCAAGAAGGACATTTGGCCTCAATTTCCTGTAACATGCGGAGCATTTGCATTGCATGACTTAGGACATGCTTTAAAAGAAGTTAATAATGTATTATCTTTACAACTACCCAAGTTCCTGGGAAGGCAATATGATCCCTTTGGTATTGTAAAAGATTCTACCACAATGGTTAAAATAAAAATATATACCCATGCAAAAGATCCCTTTGATGATGTTTTCCTGTAGAAAAACACCTTTAAAGAAGTTCAACATACGAAAAAAATTCATTTTGACCAAGAAGGTCTGCAAACTTTTGATAATTACAGAAAACGGAGATTGTCTAAGGTCCCATTGGACCAACTACTCATTGAGCCCGAAAGAGAGCCTACGCCTAGTGCAAGCATAAGTGAAGATTCAAAAGAAAAATCAAAAACAAGTTCTGAAAAGGAATCCATTGAAAAATATGGTGATAAATCTAAAAGAAAATCAAAAAATGAACCCAGCAAGAGCGAAGAATCAATAAAAGACACAGCCCATTCCATAGCAGAGTCTGATCAACAGATTTCGTTTGTAAATCAAGCTGAGGCCTCAACTCCCACTACAAAGTAAGCAAAGCCGCCTATAATTGATTTAGAAGAAGAATGGGAAAGTTTTAATAAGATACTCGACACATAGGAACAAAACGTTGAGCCACCAACAAAACCACAAGAGACGATCACAGAAATGGTAATAGAGAGAGTTGTTAGCAGTCAAGAAATGAAGCATATTCCCATTGCTCCCACATCTAAAATTGTATTAAGAATAGAGGAAATTCCTCCTCTAGATGTGTTCTACAGCCCTCAACATAAGGCCATCGTGAGAAGACAAAGAAAGAAAAGAAAATTGGATTATGTTCTCACTCCTGAGGATGAACCTCTCGATGTCCTTTGGAAAGATCCATCTATAGATCCATCAGCTAATCTCACTAGACTCTCACAGGTCACAGGTGTGTATGCTTCAGCAACCATTGACAAGGCAGCAGAGGTACAACCGCTACTTAAAGAAAAGGAAGATAAAATTTTGTTATTGGAACAGCAGTTACAGCAGGTCAGGATCTACCAACAGGTAGAAATGCAGTTGGTAAATCAAAGTAGTTTAGCTAGTAAAGAAGAACAGTTACAGAGTATAATAGAACTGCATAAAGATGATCCCAAAATAGAACAGTTTGTCACAGAGGCACTTGGTCTCAATTCCTAGCTTCTACAATAGAAACAACTATTATGCTAGAAGATTTCGCAGTGGAATTTCCACTAGAAAACTAGTGATAACATAACGAATCAAGTTGTGGAATTATGACTTGAATATGATTCAATTTTTAAGAAAGTCTCATAATTCTTAAACTGACAGAAATTCGAAGAAGGAAAAAGAGTAGACATGCCCAAAATTGATGAATCACACAAAGAAATTTTATTTGCGAAATGGGATCCTCGGTTAAGGGAGGTAGAATAGGCAATGGAGGATGCGGCGGCAGCAGCGAACAGTGTCATCGAACGCGTAAATGAAAATATACACAATGCTAATTTGGTAGCAGAAACCACCCCTGGCTTTCTCCAAAAGCACAATAGCTTCAAGTAGTATGGAAACAAGCAGTCGAGGAAAGGGAAGAGGCAATTAAACAGGTAAATAGATTGAATTGGGAAGCATACTGGTAGTACCTAGTGAAACCACATAGTCAATGGATGACCCTCAAATGCCTGATGACTTTCACCGAGAAAATAGTGTCAGCACTTACCAATGTCGTATTTGTAGGACAACTAAAAGCTGAAATTGGCCAACCGACACTCTTAAAGCCAATGTTGGATATTTTCGATCTCAAGGATCAGATGTAGGATTAGTCATAGATATATATTATTTTTGTTTTTGTTTATTTTTAGCTTAAAATGAGGCAGGTTGTTTAAACCTCCTCATCTATTTTTGTAAATATCCATTTTTAAGTTTCATAGACTAGTATTTAAACCCCTCTCATGTATTTAGAGAGGGGTCTAGAAATTTTATCAAAAATGTTTCTTTAGAACGTGCACTTTTGGCCCCCACTGAGGAGGTTTTGGTAAAATTAATAGAACGAAATTTATTTTCTACTTGAGTTTAGCATCTGCTACTGAAATTGCACTTTTGCACTCTTAGTTGATGTTCAGTAATTTGAAGGTAGATCTATATTGTTGGAGCACATGAGTAGGACGTTTTACAAATGGTACTTATATCTCTTAATGCTTTTTACTGTGTATCAAGCAATAAATCATTTTAAGTTATTTATGTATGAAAGTTTAAATTCTTAGTTTTCATTATTGCACTTTGTATGATGCTGGTTAATTCTTTATACTGAGTATATGAATAACTATTTATGCGATATATTTCTCATATCATTTCGTCTAACTTTTTATACGAAATGATTATTATTAAATGGATTCTCTTCTTATCATGATTGAATGATCTTCAATATCAATTACTTTCAGAAATCATTTTAGATTGCATATATAAACATTACTCCCAAGATAGTTTTAAAGATGGATGTTTCTTTGATTATAATAGATTGCATATAATAGTTAGAAGATAGATTAAGTTTAGAATAAGTATTCACCCCATAAAACCCCAAAAAGAAAAACATCATCCCGTTAGCACACACATCATAAATAGATTGGGAAACTGGTCCCATCATCCCTAGTCGGAGCCACAATTCCAAATGGAAAAGGAGTTGTCTTAAGGTCCAGACTAGGTGGTTATCCCCCTTGTTGGAGTCCCGATTTTTCGAGCCTTCAACATATTTGGTGTTAGAAGGAGGGCCTAATTGTGAATGGCAAGAAAATCTACATCTTCATGCCATTCTAAGAGTAAAACTTCCTCACCATCACCCTCAACTTCTCGTTCGCATTCCAAATCTCCAATCTCGGAACCAAAAGTTGAAAAGAAAAATACAGAGCACATTATTGAAATCCTAAACAAGCCAGACCATTCTTCTTTAGATCCCCCTGAATTACAAACTTTAATCCATAAGTTACAAGGGATTTCAATTTCTCAAGAAGAATCTGAGTTATCCCAAGATAGTGTCACTTCTCATCGAACCCCATCTCAACGATTGACTAGAGCACAAAGCGAAAAGCTAGGAATCCCACCAATTGAGTTTCCTCTACAGAAACATAAGAAAGCTAGGAAAACACCCACAGAATCTCAAAGAAAGTTTCTATCATCATTCTATTCCACCATCCCATCCATATCATCACAAGAACACTCATCCATCCCCCAACTCCAGATTGTGCTTCATATAGGTACAAGAGTAACATCCTCCTCTAATCAAGCACCTTCAGCTACTGCCACACCTTCTTCTACTCATATCCCAATGATGGCAGGAAATCCACCACTGAGGCCATGGGCCAATCCAGGAGCTGTAAGAATGCCTGCACCTTTATCTCAATTACCAACTCATATTGAGAAATGGTTGACCAAATTCAATTTTGACAATGGCCTATTAGCCGAAGAACACATAAATAATTTTATGCTATCTGTCAATTTGAATGGAGTAACAGAAGATGACGCAGTTGTAAGATTATTTCCCAATACTTTACAAGGAGTGGCAAGATCATGGTATTTTTCATTACCATCCGGCTCCATAAATAATTGGGATACATTTCAAGTTCAGATTTTGACAAAATTCGAGGATGATAGGTCTACAAAAACCTTAATAAATGCCCTCGCCAATTTAAAAGATGAACCAAAGGAACCAATTAAGGAATTTAATTGTCGCTTCAATAAATTATTGAACAAAATACCAGTAACATCTAAGCCTAGCAATGAAGTCCAAAATGAATGGTATATTTATGCTTTACCTTCAAATTCAGCCATCTTTGTAGACATAGCTGCAAAGCCAACCTTAGAAAAAAACATGAGAGAGGCAAAAGCTGTAGAGAAATGTATCCTAGCTGTAGAAAAGAAAAACACTGTAGAGGAAAGAAAATATAAAAAAGTGTCTTTTAGAGATGATCCTAAAAAGAAACAATCAAAGGACCCTTTCGACCTGGAAGGATTGCAAAAAGTCTTGAAGACCATGTCTAATAAAATGGTTGATATAAAGAAACAAGTAGCAGAAACCTCTTCCAAGAAACCTTTTAGACCTTATAAAAGAAATCCTTCAACCCATCCAAAGCCTCTGAATGCTATAACAAATGCTGAATCAGAAGGAGAAGAGGAAGAAGTTTCAAATGAGGAATAAAGCGACGATGAAGAAATCATAGAACTACAAGGAATGTGGGACTTCATTCTTCCAAATGAGGAAGATCAAGAAGCATTACCTGTTGCTACTAGAAGTAGAAATCAACTTGACCCTCCACAATCTAGTACAAAACAAAAGAACCCAATTCCATCTCCCAAGGATAAAATTATAGGTAAAAACTCCTCACCAAAGTCTACTTATACAAACCCAATTCAATCTGATTCGACATCTTCTTCTAAAATGCTTATCATCTCAGATGAAATGGAATACAATATTGTTGAAGATATGAAGAAAACCAGAGAAAACATTACTCTTAATGAGCTCAATAAGTTAAAACATCAACAGAAATTACTCTTGAAAGAACTCAATGTTTTACTTACTACTCCTCTTCCCATTGTTGTGATCTCGCAAGCCACTCATGAAATCGGAAGACCTCCAACTAGCATCTCAAACAAAATCGACCCAACTGATATTTCTCTAATTGGCAGGAGATCCAAATCCCATAATCCACCATTTCTCCTTACTTTTGAAGTTTTCATTAAAAATTTGCTCAACTATCTAGTTGATTCTAGTGCGTCATCTAATATTTTACCTAAGACAGTTTGCGCTAAGTTAAATGTTCAACCTCAAAAATTTGTAGTACGAATAGTACAACTAGATAGGTCTCAAGTCAAATTCATCGGAGAGCTTAATCAAGTAACCGTAAGACTTTCATTAAATCCAAAGGTGTGTCAAGTCATTGATATACTAGTGGCTGACATTCCTGAATTTTATGGACTAATCCTTAGTAGGGATTGGTCAAAAAAGCTTCACGGTTACTTTGCAACTGACAGGTCTCATACGTGGCTCCCCTACAATGACAAACCAAATCAAATTAAAGTTGAACGAGAGAAACATCAAAAGTATATAGTAACAGAGTTAGAAGGAGAAAATGAGTCTGTAGCGTATAGCAATAACATAATCAGAAATTATTTTGTTGAGTCATTCTTAGGAAGTTTCAATTCTCACCCTTCACCTTTTTTGGAAAATTCCGTTTTATCTCAGATAGAATTTTTTTCTCAAACTGACACTTCTAGATGCATTAATTTTGTAGATAAACCTGTAAATAAAACCTTGTTTTGGAAATTATTTTTCGACGGTTCTAAATCCAACAATGGAGCAGGAGTAGGTTTCATATTAGTTAGTCCAAAAGGAGAGAAAACCATGCTAGCATGTAGGCTTGAGTTTGATTGCACAAACAACACCGCTTAATATGAAACATTGGTTCAAGGGTTATACAAAGCAATCAGACTTAATATCAAACACCTACAAGTATTTGGAGACTTTGAGATTGTCATTAGACAAGTAAGAAATACTATACATTGTCTGTCAGGACACTTGAAACACTACCAATCTTTAGTACAAGACCCGACCTCACACTTTACAGCGTTTAATAATTCATCCATTCCAAGACTCCAAAATGCTAGTGTCGATCTCCTTGCTAACATAGCTTCCAAGCTTATTCCACCAGAGGACTATAGCCCAGACATATTCTTGATTGAATTAATCTTTAGACCCTCTATTCCTGATAACATTACCAACTGGAGAGTTTTCAACAATGACCCTGATATCGTAAGTTTTCTGACTTCAGAAGGCTCTTATAATAATCAGATAATTGATGAAGACCAACACGACAAACAACTGGAACAAGAAAAAAACAATAATGCTATACCAAAATCCGTAGTCAAGTTAGAGGACCTATATGACTTGAAGGACAGATTTAAATGATCCACCAATTCAAAACTCCAGAGTTCAACTATGAGATATGAATTAGTCAATCTGGGGATAGACATGAAACCAAAGAACATCAACCTAGGTCTTTTCCTGACATCTGAAGAAAAATCAGCGTTCATTCGATTGTTGAAACAATACAAGAGTGTCTTTGCCTGGAATTACGATGATATTAAAACTTACGATACTTCGATTGTATAGCATACAATTCTGATGATCTCCGATGAAACACCTATTCGGTAGAAATTGAGGAAAATACATCCTAATTTGGAAAGCTAGATTAAATCTGCGTTAAACAAATTACTAAGAGCCAAGATTATTTTTCTTGTTAGGCATTCCAGATGGGTCTCCAATCTCATCCCAGTAAGAAATAAAAATGGTGATATTCAGATTTGTATAGACTTTCGTAATCTCAATAAAGCTTGCCAAAAGGATAATTTTCCACTGCCCCCCATGGAATAGATATTACAATCAGTTGCAGGGCCTGAGTTAATGTCCTTTTTATATGGCTTTTCAGGGTATAATCAAATCTTAGTCCACCTAGATGATCAATTGAAAACTACGTTTAGAACAAAATGGGGCACTTATGCTTATCAAAAAATGCCATTTGGGCTACTCAACGCTGGTGCCACGTTTCAAAGAGCCATGGACATTGCGTTTAAGGGATTAGTAAACAGGTCTGTGGTAATCTACTTAGATGATATAATGGTATATTCTAAAAAACGTAGTAATCATCTCAAAGACTTGAAACAAATATTTTAACGTTGTCAAAAATATGGAATTTCACTTAACCCCAAAAAATATTTCTTTGCGTTGAGTGAAGGAAAACTTCTTGGATTCATAGTATCTGAATCAGGAATCCATATTGACCCAGATAGAATCAAGGAAATTTTTGAGACATCTTTACCCCATAATAAAAACGTAATGCAGTCTTTCCTTGGTCAGATCAATTTGTTAAGAGATTCATCCCGGACTTCTCAAGAATTGTGTCACCTCTCCAAGCCATGATAAAGAAAAATTCCCTCTTCAAATGTGGTCATTCAGAACATGAAGCATTCAGCTTGATAAAACAAGCAATTATAAATGCCCCATCTCTAGCAACACCGAATTTTTCCAATCCCTTCACCCCATATACATTCACCTCCGAAAAATCATATGCTGCCATACTCACACAAGCGAATCAAGAGAAAATCAAAGCTCCAATTGCTTTCTTTAGTTCAAATATACAAGGTACTGAATTAAAATACTCTGATGTTGAGAAGCAAGCTTATGTTGTTTTCAAAGCAGTTAAATACTTCAAACCTTTCCTTCTCAAGTCTCACACCAAAACAATAGTACCATTCTCAGCAATAGGAAATCGTTTGGTACAGAAAGATGTGGGCGAAAAGAGAGCAAATTAGGTCACAACCCTACAAGAATATGATGTTGAAATTAGACCAGCAAATATTGTAAAAGGTCAAGGTTTTTGTAGGTTGTTGGCAAGAGCATCTAATATATCAGAGTTGCAGTCTCCAGATAGTGAAGTACAACTTTATGAGGTAAGCCTAAACGACTCTGAATCAAGATATGCTGATATCATTTTCTACCTGAAAAATGGATATGCTCCTTCACATTTGAATTATACAAAGAAAAGAGCCCTGAGGCTAAAAGCTAAACAATATCAAATCGTCAATGATGTATTGTTTAGAATGAATTATGATTCTTTTCTCCTTAGATGTCTCGAGAAATCTGAAGCAGAAAAAGTATTGCAGGAACTCCATGACGGACCAGCAGGTGGACATTATGCAGGAGATACAATTGCACACAAAATCCTACGCGCTGGCTACTACTAGCCAACTCTATTTAAAGATGCACACAATTACGTAAGGAGATGTAAAATTTGCCAAACTACTGTTGGAAGACAAAAGAAACCATCATTGCCATTACAACCGATCAACATTGATCAACCGTTTTAATAATGGGGATTAGATATAATAGGTGAGATCGTTCCTCACTCATCTAAGTAGCATAAATATATTCTAATAGCTACTGACTACTTTACAAAATGGGTAGAAGCGGTTCCACTGAAGACAACCAACTCTGATAATATCATTGAACTCAAGTTCGACTTACCTTCTACCTTAATGTTTGATAATGCATCCTATTTCTCAGGAAATTCCATCATAGAATTTTGTCTCAAAAGAGGTTTCAAACTCAAATATTCTGTTAATTATTATCCACAAGGAAATGGATTAGCTGAATCAATAAACAAAAACCTTATTACAATTATTAAACGGACCATTGATCAAAATCAAAGAAATTGACACAAGTATTTAATGAACGCTCTCTGGGCAGACATGATAACTCAGAAAACCTCCATTGGCACTTCTCCTTTTAATTTAGTTTATGGGAAAGAAGTGGTCTTACCAACAAATATAGCTATTCCTTCACTGGCCTTAGTTCAATTCATTGAAGAAACTCCTTCCTCATCCATCCAATTAAGACAATTGAAAATTCTTAAACTTGAAGAGGAATGAGAAAAGGCCAGAATTACCCACGCGCATCATCAACAATTAGTGAAAGCCTCTTTTGATTCACACTCAGTGTCTAGTAAAGATTTTCAACTCGGATACTTAGTATTAAAACAGGATAAGGCCCATGAAGAGAAGGGCAAGCATAATAAATTCCAACAGATGTGGCTTGGACCATTCCATATTGTTGAACTCATTGGCCCATCAACTTTCATGTTACAGGATTTAGCAGGGAAAAGGGAATATTTACCTATTAATGGACAGATCCTAAAGAAATATTTTCCATAGAAGATCATCTCTTCTATTGTTCTATAGATTTTAGTTTTTAAGTTTTGTTTTGATAATAAAACAGGTTGAGAATGTTCACTTTTGGTTTCATGAAAAGAATAATGTCTCATTGCAATTTTGTTTTTTCGCTTGTATAAGTAGGAGTGGTTATGAAAATTATTCTTCATTTATGAAACATATGGTTAAGTGCTATTATCTTGAAAATTTTTTCCTATTCTTTCGTTTCAATTACCTGAGTTTTGGTTAGAATCAACCTTAGGAAGAAATTTTCCTTGCAACAGGCACAAAAGGTATCAGTAACCAAAAGAAAGACTCTCTGCGGAAAAGCTATTTTTAAACTCTACAATTGTTGTCCAGGAAAATTCTTAAGGAACCATGATTGCCCCCCACTCAAGAAGTTTGCAAGATTCAAGAAGTAATCCAATTATACACTTTAAAACTTAAATAATAAGAGGTCTCATCAAGAGATGGCTTATCATGATCATACAGATTAGAAGTAACTGACATTACCATATTGAATATCAAAACAAGGTAATGGCTCGAGATTGTTTCAATCAAAATACAAGGGGTCTCATCAAGATCTAGCTTGTTCAGTTAAGTTATAAATCAAGTGAATGGCACTGTAAATTTTTGCCACCAAACCAAGACATTGTTCTTTAAGAAATAGAAGAGAAATAAGAAAAAAAAAAACAATAAGTGTATATGAGGATTTATCTTTGAAAATTGCATTCTTCTCAAGTGGGACACTGGATCATTGCTGGGTAACAGGTAACCCTGTTGAGGCTATGAATGCCTGCTAGCAGTAGAGGCTTTACCTATGACAAATGAGTACACCAAAACTGATCTACTAGATGTTTTTGTTTTTATCTTTACAACCAAGTAATGACTGATGTGAGTAAAATGACTAACTCTGAGAAGAAGATAATCAAAATAAAAATAGTTAGAACAAGACATTGTTATTAATAAATAGCACTATTTACCTTATGTTTCTTACAATGTAGTTTCATTTTGAAAACCATCTCTATATTGGAAGTTTTAGAAAATTCAAAAAACCCTCAGAGATAACTAGTTCTTCCAAGTGAATTGCCAATTGTTGTGCCTATCAACAACCCCCCATTTATTTATGTTAGTAATAACATTAATAAATGGGGACCCTTCCAATTAAATCAAATCTTAGCATCTAGTCATTCCTTTCGATTTTTAGAGTAAAATAAGATGTCAAAGTGGAACTTGCTAAATCATGGAAATTTACTTTTTCATACTTTAGGCGCATAAAGCTACATAAACAAAAAGTTTCTTAAATAAGTGCCACATGATAAAAAGCCTAAGAATAACCTTATACCCACAAAGTCGTGAATATCAAAATAAGCCTTGAAAAGGATTGCTTTAAGAGGATTATTCTCGCATCGAAAAACAATTACAACAGGCCTCCCTCATAAAAGTTACCTCGTCAAAATGCGCTCCGCGAAAATGTGAGATCATAAAATCCTATAACCTTATCGCATCGCACTTTCAAACACATGGCATTACTTGATAAAGTATAAGAAAATATCTTGAAATGCAATAGCATCTCGCATATCACATATCGTAGCAATTCATGTGGCAGTGGGTATTAACGAAAACAAGTTTTGTGATATAGCAATCTGTGATATTGCGAAGAAAATCACAAAATCACTTTTATCACAACTCAAAGGGCTCATAGTTCTAGGAGAGTACTTCCTGACTTTCAATGTGAAGTTATGAACAGTAAAGTTAATCATAATGGTTCATTAGTGGACATTTATTAAAAGAACGATAATGATCACTTGTAAAGGAAGTTGATATCTTTTGATATGATTTAGAATTAAATACCCTCCATCACCTTATTTTTGTACTCTCTATTGATTATTTCTGCATTTACTATCATTTTTATCCTATTCTGCTTTCTGCTTGTAACTTTTAGGAAGAACACACAGAGCAGAACATCCGAAGAAATGGTGAAGAAAGGAAAGGCACCCGCTTCTGAAAAGTCTGAAATGACCCCATTATTCACAGACACTACCTGTAGTCGTGATGTAGGGACATCGACATGGGAAACTATGTATCAGTTATTGGAGGAAGAACAACCAAGAATTATGGAAATAAAAGTTACAGCAGATGGACGAGGCTCTTCTCATGCTTCTTTTACTGAGCTTGCATGCTCATTCTTGCACCGCATTGCTGCAAGGCCAACGATACTGCCTTACACTGACATGGTTAAATCGATTATAGATGATGCAGACATATATGACAGAGAATTCAAGATGGCAAGCGAGGAAGTCATGGGGTCATTTACTCTAGACAAATTGAGGCTCATGTACCATTTACCAGAACCATAGGCCATCTACAACAAACACTTTGTCCAGAAGTTCACTAAGGAGAATGTAGACTTGGCATAATGCACGAAGCATTGGTCAAACAATGAGGAAAGACTCAAAAAGATAAAATCGGTATGTACGCCACCAGTTCTCTTTGTTCCCCTTACTATTTTGCTGCCACTATGTTAAGTAGACTGTTTAGTAAACCAGACAGCAACAAATTTTCATTAGAATGGTTACCTCTAGTAGATGCAGCTATCAATGCTACAATAATGAATTGGGCTCAAATCTTGTTAGATAATTTAGCCACTGCAATTTTATAATACATAAGAAAAATAAGCATCGCTTCGAGGGTTTACCCTCCATTTTTCATGAGCGCTTATGTTATGGATGCTATTTGTTTTGGTTCCAAATTTCCTGTTATGGGATGGAAGTGGATGGTTCAAAATCCACTTTCCATTCAAATTTATCACAAATTCATGTGGGAATCAAATTTTGTGCCACATTTCTTCAAAATTTTCCATGGAGTTATACTCTTGATTCATAAAAAGATCTACAACAGAGATGCCCCAAGGTTTTCCAAAGAAGCTGAAGTAGATATTCTTCGTGTAGCGAGATGGTTCGGGGAAGAATTATTCACGTATATCAGAGTGTTTGGCAGTATTGCCTCACCCCATGTGCTACCTTTTTATGTCCCAGACAAACTGATGGCTAGGGAGATAGCCTATCAGACAAGCTACGTAGGGGGGATGAGCAAAGTACTGAAAGATTCCAAGAAGGCCATTTGGCCTCAATTTCCTGTAACATGCGGAGCATTTGCATTGCATGACTTAGGACATGCTTTCAAAGAAGTTAATAATGTATTATATTTACAACTACCCAAGTTCTCGGGAAGGCAATATGATCCCTTTGGTATTGTAAAAGATTTTACCACAATGGTTAAAATAAAAATATTTACCCATGAAAAATATCCCTTTAATGATGTTCTCCTGTAGAAAAACACCTTCAAAGAAGTTCATCATATGGAAAAAATTCTTCTTGAGCAATAAGGTCTCCAAACTTTTGATAATTACAGAAAACATAGGTTGTCTAAGGTCCCATTATACCAACTACTCATTGAGCTAGAAAGAGAGCCTACGCCCAGTGTAAGCATAAGTGGAGATTCAAAAGAAAAATCCAAAACAAGTTCTAAAAAGGAATCCACTAAAAAATCTGGTGATAAATCTAAAAGAACATCAGAAAATGAACCGAACAAGAGCGAAGAATCAATAAAAGACACAACCCAGTCCACAACAGAGTCTGATTAGTAGACTTCATTTGTAAATCAAGATGAGGCCTCAACTCCCACTACAAAGCAAGCAAAGCTGCCTATAATTGATTTAGAAGAAGAATGGGAAAGTTTTAATAAGATACTCAACACAGAGGAACAAAACATTGAGCCACCAACAAAACCAAAAGAGACGACCACAAAAATGGTAATATAAAGAGTTGTTAGCACTCAAGAAATGGAGCATATTCCTATTACTCCCACATTTGAAATTGTATTAAGAATAGAGGAAATTCCTCCTCTAAATGTGTTCTACAGCCCTCAACATAAGGCCGTCATGGGAAGACAAAGAAATAAAAGAAAGTTAGATTATGTTCTCACTCCTAAGGATGAACCTCTCGATGTCCTCTGGAAAGATCCATCTACAGATCCATCAGCTAATCTCACTAGACTCTCACAGGTCGTAGATGCGTATGATTAAGCAACCATTGACAAGGAAACATAGGTACAACTGCTGCTTAAAGAAAAGGAAGATAAAATTTTGTTATTGGAACAGTAGTTACAACAGGTCAGCATTAACCAACAGGCAAAAATGCAGTTGGCAAAACTTCAGCAAGATTTCCAGCAAATGTAGTTGGCACATCAAAGCAGTTTAGCTAGTAAAGAAGAACAGTTATAGAGTATAATAGAACTTCATAAAGATGATCCCAAAATAGAAGAGTTTGTCATATAGGCACTTGGTCTCAATTCCCAGCTTCTACAATAGAAAGAACTATTATGCTAGAAGATTTCGCAGTGGATTTCCCACTGCAAAATGAGCGATAACATAACAAATCAAGTTGTGGAATTATGACTTGAATATGATTCAATTTTTAAGAAAGTATCAGAATTCTTAAACTGGCAGAAATCCGAAGAAGGGAAAAGAGCAGACATGCCAAAAATTGATGAATCACACAAAGAAATTTATTTGTGAAATGGGATTCTCGGTTAAGGGACGCAAAGCAGGCAATGGAGGATGTGGCGACAATAGCGAATAGTGTCATTGAATGTGTAAATGAAAATCTACACAAGGCTAATTTGGTAGCAGAAAACACCCCTGGCTTTCTTCCGAAAGCACAATAGCTTTAAGTAGTATGGAAACAAGAAGCCAAGGAAAGGGCAGAGGTGATTAAACAAGTAAACAGATTGAATTGGGAAGCATACTAGCAGTACCTAGTGAAACCACATAGTTAATGGATAACCCTGAAATGCCCGATGACTTCCGCCGAGAAAATAGTTCCAACACTTACCAATGTTGTATTTGCAGGACAACTAAAAGTTGAAGTCAGCCAACCGACACTCTTAAAGCCGATGCTGGATATTTGCGATCTCAAGGATCAGATGCAAGATTAGTCATAGATATATTTTGTTTTTGTTTAGTTTTAGCTTAAAATGAGGCAGGTCATTTAAACCTCCTCATATATTTTTGTAAATATCTATTTTTAAGTTTCATAGATTAGTATTTAAACTCCTCTCATGCATTTAGATATGGGTCTAGAAATTTTAACAAAAACATTTCTTCAGAACTTGCACTTCTGCCCCCCACTGAGGAGGTTTTGGTAAAATTAATGGAATGATATTTATTTTCTACTTGAGTTTAGCATTTGCTACTGAAATTGCACTTTTGCACTCTTAGTTTATGTTAAGTAATTTGAAGGTAGATCTATATTGTTGGAGCACATGAGTAGGATGTTTGACAAATGGTACTTCTATCTCTTAATGCTTTTTACTTGTGTATCAAGAAATAAATCATTTTAAGTTATTTATGTATGAAAGTTTAAATTCTTAGTTGTCATTATTGCACTTTTGTATGATGATGGTTAATTCTTTATGCTGAGTATATGAATAACTCTTTATGCGATATATTTCTCATATCATTTCGTCTAACTTTTTATACAAAATGATTATTATTAAATGGATTCTCTTCTTATCGTGATTGAATGATCTTCATTATCAATTACTTTCAGAAATCATTTTAGATCGCATATATAAATATTACTCCCGGGATAGTTTTAAAGATAGATGTTTCTTTATTATAATAGATTGCATATAATAGTTAGAACATAGGTTAAGTTTAGAATAAGTATTCACCCCATAAAACCCCAAAAAGAAAAACATCATCCCGTTATCACACACATCATAAATAGATTGGGAAACTGGTCCCATCATCCCCAGTTGGAGCCACAATTCCAAACGGAAAAGTAGTTGTCTTAAGTTTTGGACCAGGTGGTTATCCCCCTTGTTGGATTCCCCATTTTTCGAGCCTTCAACAAGTACAGAAAAGAAGAATTCTTACAGGGACCTCAAGTTATCTAGCATTACTATCCTCCATAGAACCTCATAATATAAATAGAGCTTGTGAAGATGAATGTTGATTCAAGGTCATGGATGAAGAACTGGACCAAATTGTAAAGAATGATACTTGGGAGTTAGCTCCTAGACCTCATACTAAAAATGTTATAGGAACAAAATGGATATTTAAGAATAAGATGAATGAAAATGGATAAGTTATTAGAAACAAGGCAATACTTTTTTGCAAAGGGTATGCTCAATAAGAAAGTATAGATTTTAAAGAAACTTTTGCACCTGTTGCCAAACTTGAAGCCATAAGGATTCTTCTTTTTCTTTCTAGTTTTCGAAAATTCAAAGTATATCAAATGGATGTAAAATCAACCTTTCTTAATGGAGATTTAGAAGAAGAAGTTTATATTGAACAACCAGAAAGATTCATTCTTGGAAATGATGCCAAACTTGTATGCAATCTCAAAAAGGCTCTCTATGGTCTGAAACAAGCTCCAAGGGCTTGGTATTACCGCCTTGACAAATATCTACAACAAGAAGGTTTTACAAAAGGTTATGCAGATAGAAATTTATACACAAAGATTGAAAATGATAAACTGCTAATTATTGTTGTTTATGTTGATGATATCATTTTTGGTAGCAATGAAGATTCCATGAGTCAAAATTTTGCTTCGGTAATGTAGCAAGAATTTGAAATGTCCTTACTTGGTGAACTTACTTATTTTCTTGGTCTACAAGTACATCAAACAAAATATGGTATCTTTCTTTCACAAACCAAATATCGCAAGTAGATCTTGAAGAAGTACGAAATGGAAGAGTCTAAACCAGTGTGTACTCCAATGGCAACAGGATGCAATCTCAATTCTAACGATGAATCACCAACAGTAAACCAACCAACTTACAGATCTATGATTGGAAGTTTGATTTATCTAATGGGCACCAAATCTAATATCATGCATGAAGTAGGAATTGTTGGAAGGTTCCAAGCAAATCCAAAGGAATCACATATCCAGGCAGTCAAAAGAATTTTCAAATATCTTCAAAGAACTCGGGACTTTGGACTATGGTATCCTAAAGATACAGACCTTACTCTTCATGCATATACAGATGCAGATTGGGAAGGAAATGTTGATGATAGAAGGAGCACTAGTGGAGGTGCATTCTATATGGGTTCTTGGTTAGTGTCATGGTTCAACAAGAAACAAAGTTTGATTTCCTTATCTACAGTTGAACCAGAATATGTGGTTGTTGTATCTTGCTGCACATGACTACTTTGGATGATGAAAACACTACAAGACATTCATATCACATGTACTGCACCCATCTCCATTCTATGTGATAATACAAGTGCCATCAGTGTTTCGAAAAATCCTGTCATGCACTCCAAGACCAAGCACATACCCATTAAGTACCATTTTCTACAAGAACAAGTGCTTGAACAAAAGGTTAAATTGGAGTATGTTCCCTCCAAAGAACATGTTGCTGATATGTTCACTAAACTGCTTCCTAGAGAAACATTTAAATACTTCATAAAAAAGTTGGGAGTAGTTGCTGCATCACCCTACTGTTAAAATCCAGTTTTTAGAGGAAGGTTATTATATGTGGGTTTCATGAAGTATAGTCACGTATACACGCAAGTTTCTATGGTTTAAGAAGTGTATATGTTTTTCTGACAAAAAAATAGTGGGTCGGACTCTGATATGGGTGGTCTATCTGATATTGATGATTATAGTATGATGATATGATTTGTTCATTGACTTTTATCTGTCTGACAAATATGACGTGATGAATGACTTATTGAAAATGCATAGGTTCAGGGGGGATCATTATCCTTCACACACATTCTGCATTGTTGGCATCATGGTTGTTGAGTTCAGATATGGCTTCAGATACTTATATCATTTGTTGCATAAGTCATGTAAAGATCTAGGGTGTGATATGATTTCTTCTGTCATGGTCTATGTTTGAATGAGTCCTATTGGACATATGATGTAATTTGTATGCCCACTTTACATGGGATGGATGATGTAATAATTGTTGTATTTCTGTCATGTATAAACAATTAGTATACCCCCACTTGGTTGGGTAAATGAGTCAAATATGGTCTATCCCCACTTGGTTGGGTGATTGATGTATGCATGAGGCATTGGTGATAGGAAGGTCATACTCACTTAGTTGAGTTATAGAGTCATGTTATTCTTTTGGAAAATATGTTTTATAGACTCTACATGTGCTCAGGAGGAGCATGGATGGTTTAGTGCATCTCAGCATGTACAAAGGGGGGTCTTAATCAGAGAATTCAGCATGTACTCAGGGGGAGCATGGACAACATAATGTATATCAAAGGGGAAGAATATCACTCGTCCGCCCTTTTCCCTTGATGTCAAAGGGGGGGATAGTATTTGTGTTGTTGTTGCCATCAAGTCCAAAGGGGGAGATTGTTGCCATTATGATACAAGTGTTGTCCTTGATGGAAACTCACTTACAATGTAATAGGTCTATTCAGAGGTAACAGGGCATTGGTACAGAAGAACATGAAGAATATGGAACTAAAGTCTACTAATCAGAATGAAGAAGTTGAATATAAAGGATGGTGAAAAGCAGTATACACAAGTCCACTTAGTCAAAACATCGTATACACGCTGGTCCACAGAACAAAAAGAGCGTATATGTATACACGCACTCTCGCAAGAGGAAAAGCGTGTACAGGTTGGAAAATCAAGGAAATTCAAGAGGAGACAATACCAAGGGTAAATACCATAGTATTAGCCCACAATATTGAATGAGGTAATGACTATTTGATCCTGCTCAAGAGTACCATGGGTCCTAAGTCATTTTGGTCTGAGGTATTGAGAAAGGCCAAAAACTATATAAGGAGGAGAAGATCAAGGCCAGGGTGTGCAAGTGAAAGGGTTTCTAAGGAATACTTGTATCTGATGTATATTTTATGTTGCAGGGGATATGTTTGTGATTTGATTTGAAATATTTTATGCACCTTGAATTCAATGTTGGATCAGGATCATCAGACCTGAAATGACTTATCATTGAATGATCTGATATTGGTTGGGCTAGATCTATTTATGTACTCCTATTTATTCTTTAAATGTCATGATCTGGATTTGTTTGAAGACCAGAATAGAAACGAAGTTATGAGTTAATATTTGTAGATCTATAAGTTGGTTCGTCTCGGTAAAAGCATGTGTACACGCAAGTTCTACTCTTCTAAGTAGCGTATACAAAAGAAAATCCTTTTCTTCAGATCTGACTGATCTATCTGATTAGTTCTATTTTTTCACTATTGTCTGTAAATGAAGTCTTCTTAGATCCTAATGTAAAACTAAATGCATAAGGAGTTTGGTATCTCATTAATTGATTGATTGATTGCTAGTTAGTATAGACTTGAATCAAAAGTTTTATGTTTTAGTAGTTTTGAAGGTATACACAGGTTTGATTAAAGGAAGTAGTGTATACACGCAGGTTGGTTTCAGTGAAGTAGCATATAAATTATTATGCATGATTTTTGAGGTTGCAGCTGGTCCTGAATGTTAATGCAAATTTCTGGGTTCAACACAGTGTTCTAGTGATAGTGATCTAACTGTTCAGATTAACTGAGTATTGGTTGATGCAGTTTGAAAGTTCTGATGGGTCCAATATGAAAATTTGATGAAATGAGGCCTTCATGTGTATTGATGTGTACCAGGAGCATCTAGTCTAAAAATTTATGAAAAGTGGTCCCTGGAGGAAGAGAGAAGGTTGTAGCCTTCTGTAGGCCGGTGCCTACATACTAGTAAACACATTAGCTAGTACAAGAGTTAGGGGGTTGTAGATCCCTTCTAATAGAAGCTAGAAAATGAGAGAAGGTTGTAGCCTTTTGTAGGTGGGTGCCTACATACTGGTATGAGTCTGAACTAGTACAAGATTGTAAACAAAATTTCTTATTATTAAAAGAAGACAGAGAGGAAAACAGCAGGTGGTTTTCACCCACATTGGGTTTCCACCTTAAATCTTGGTGTTCATGTGTGTTGCTTATGTGTGATGGTTTATTCTATTTTTTTGTACTCTGTTTAATAAGATACTGATGCATTGGTTAAAGATCAACACATGATAAATTGACTAAATCTCAATTTCTCTGGGTATACGCTGGTCTCTCTAATCATAGTTGTGTGTACATGCTTGTTCACTTCACAGAAGTAGTGTATATAAATATGTTTGGGAAATGAAAAATTATTCATCTAATACTCATTCACTCCCCCTCTCAGTATTATTTCCAACACTTGCTCAAGGGCAACACAACTGACTCTTGCTACCATCAAATTTAGAAGTAAATGTCCCATTCCCGCTCTTTTTTGGAATATATTGTTGCCATTATGATGCATGTGTTGTACTTGATTGCAACCCACTTATAGCAGAACAACTCACTTGTATAAGGTAACTAGATGAATCTACGTAGCTAGATGAATCTAAAGGAGAGATATCAGATGTGGCATAATGCATGGCAGTTGTGTTTACAGATGTGACAAAATGCAGGGTAGTTCAAAGGAATCATTTTAGAAGTAACATGGAAAATCAAAGTGTAATAGGTCTATTCAGAGGTAACAGGAATTGGTACAGAAGAACAAGAAGATGGAACTAAGGTCTACTGATTAGAATAAAAAAGGTAAAGGAAAAGGATGATGAAAAGCAGTTTAAGAAGTATACGCAAGTCCACTTAGTAAAAACAACATATACACGCTGGTCTATAGAACAAAAAGAGTGTATACGTATACACACACTCCCATGGGAGGAAAAGCGTGTACATGTTGGAAAACCAAGGTTTTGGTCTGAGGTCTTTGGTCCAAGGTGTTTGGTTCGAGGTATTTGGCCCGAGGTATTGACCCTAGGTATTTGGTCCAAGGTATTGGTCCTAAGTGGTTTTGGTCTAAGGTATTGACAAAGGATCTAAGTATATAAGGAGGAGAATATAAAAGGGATAAGTGCACAAGTAATGAAGATATTATGAGGTGTTAGATCAAAAGAAAATATGCATGTTATGGGTTTCTGATGCTTTGCTTAATCTGAACTAAGTATGCGCCTGAGTGTTTGATGATGGATGATATTTAATGATGGATCAAGATCATAATGACTTATCATTATGAAATTTGATAATGGATAGGCTAGATCTGATTGCTAACACATGTTTTATCCTTTATAAGTGATGATCTAGGTATGTCTGAAGTTTGGAATTGCAGTGAAGTCATAAGTAAGTATTTGCATATCTATATTCTGGTTCGCTTTGATGAAGTTGCGTATACATGCTAGTTCGACTCTTCCAAGTAGTGTATGCAAAAGAAAAGCTTGATGTTTAGGGATGATAGATCTATCATATCAGTGTTGTTGTTTTAATGTTGTTTGTCAATGATGTCTTCTTAGATATGAAAGTAGAACTGAATGAATAAGGAAATTAAGTCTGATTGATTGATTGATTGAGAAAGAAGGGTGATCCTTGTTGCTATTTGTATAGAAATCTGTAATATGACAATAGATCTTCAGGATGTCATTGATTGGTACAGTTTGTGGTTCAAAGGTTTTATGATTTAGTATCTTTAAAAATGTACACAGGTTGGGAAAACGGAAGTAGCGTATACATGTAGGTTTGCTTCATTGAAGGAGTGTACACATTCTGATACATGCTGTTTGATGTTACAATTAGTTCTGGTTGTTGATGCAGTGTTCTAGGTTCAGATATGTGTACTGGTTACAGTGATCTATCTGTTCCAGTTGATTGATTAAATTTGATTAAGTTTGAATGAATGGTTGATTCAGTTGTGTTAGAGGTTCAATGATTGTTTAATTCAGTTGTGTCATAGGTTCAGTGATTGTTTGATTCAGTTGTATCAAAGGTTCAAAGGTTTCAGTGATTGATTGTTTCATTTATATTAGAGATTGATGATTGGGTTTCAATGGTTGGTTGATGCAAATGTATTTAAAGGTTGTATTTCAGTGGTGATTAATTTTGAGCTTCAATGTTACTAATGGGTCCAGTGTGAGAATTTGGTGAAACGAGGCCTACATGTGTAGTGTGTGTACCAGGAGTATCTAGTCTGAGAATTCATGAAACGTGGTCCCTAGAGGATACTGAGGGTTGGAGCCTTTAGTGAGGAAGTCGAAGCTTCCCACTAGTAGTAGCTAGTGCATTGATCAGGGGTTTGGAGCTCCCTTCCATTAGTAGCTAGAGAACGAGTGAAGGTTGTAGCCTTCTGTAGTTCAGAGCCTACGTACTAGTAAACATATCGGCTAGTACAAGAACTAGGGGGTTTTAGCTCCCTTCCAGAAGAAGATGGAGAATGAGAGAAGGTTGTAGCCTTTTGCAGGTGGGTGCTTGCGTACTGGTATGAGTCTGCACCAGTACAAGATTGTAAACAGATTTTCTTATTATTAAAAGAAGATAGAGATGAAAACCGCGGGTGGTTTTCACCCACATTGGGTTTCCACCTTAAATCTTGGTGTTCATGTGTGTTTATTATGTGTGATGGTTTATTCTGTTATTACTGTACATGGTTATTGTTTAATGTTTAATAAAGTACTGATGCACTAATTAAAGATCAACATAAGATGAATTAATTGAATCATAAGTTCACTCGATATACGTTGGTTTCCTTAAGAATAGTTGCGTGCACACGTGAGTTCCTTTCACTGAAGTAGCATATCTAAATCTGATTATGGAAATGAAAAATTTATTGATTTGTAAATATTGATTCACCCCCGCTCTCAGTATTATTTCCAACAATTGGTAGCAGAGAAGGTCCTTTGGTAGAAGCTTGATCGCTTGAAGGAGATCTGTAGTAACAATGGGAAAGAAGCTAAAGAAGAAAGCGCCTCAAAAGAAGAAGACATCTCAAAGGAACTGTGAAAGTGGGAGAGAGAATTGGCCTTTATGTGGAAGAAACTCTTCAAATTCAGAATCACCTCAGAATGAAGATGAACAAGCAAAAGAACTATCAGGTACGAATTTTTTGTCCTCTAGTGATACATTTCTCTGTTCATTTGAAGATAATGAAAGTGATAGCGAAACAACTGAATTTTCTCTTATGGGTGAAAGAGAAAGAAATCAAATAGAGGCAGAATTTAAAAAGATCTTGGACACAATTAGAGATAAAAAAGATCTGATTGATAAAAGGGAATGTTCCTACAAAGAAGAAGTTACCAGATTAAAATATTAGTTGGGGGAAGGAAACAAAGTAAGGAAGTAGTACAAGGAAAAGGAATATCAATGTCAAAGGCTGCAGGATGAAGTGACATCATTGAGAAATTAAGTGAATGAAAAGGACACAAAAACCAAGGAAATTATAGAAAGAACTAGCTACTATGAAATTCTTGAAGTTGTTGTCATTTCTCTAAAAGAAGATCTCAAAAATTCAAATAAGCAGAATGAAGAACTACTCCAAGCATTTGAAGAACAAGAAAATGAAGCTCTCAAATTAAGGCAACAAGTGGAAGAAGGAAGAAAAGTTGTAGAAATCATGAAGAAGCAATATCTTGAAAAGGAAGAACAATATTAGGCTGAGGTAAATATCCTAAAAGGTAAATTAGAAGAAAAGTATAAACTTTTATGATTTCAAGATAGTACTAAGATTTTGGATGATATTCTTAGTAGTCCAAGGTCTCCTGCCATCAAATCTGTTCTTGGTTTTCATGAAACTATTAAAGGTGAATCTAGCTCATAAACTGAAGTAAGGAACTCTAATGAAAAATCTGAAATGCTCAACAAGGAGCTAAGAGGTCATCCCCATCAACAAATGAGGAAAGAAAGTCTTCAAAGAAAATCATTTACTCCTAACTATGGAAGTGATAATCGATTCTTTCCTATGATGAATAATGTTGATTGTTTTATATGTCATAATTTTGGACATATTGCAGCTAGATGCAAAAGTAAAATGGTTCAAGCTAATAACATTCACAAAGAAAGATCAAACTTCCAGGTACTTCAAGGGATATTGCTTTTCTTGCAACATGTTTGGTCACAAAGCCATTAACTGCTATAGAGGGAATATGAAACATATAAGATGTTATGCTTTTAACAAGTTTCGGCATATAGCAAAAGAATGCAAGAGCAAATTTTGGCCAACATACCAAAAGGATCAAACATCATCACACTCCAAGGTGTGGAAGAAGAAGGAAGTACAACCAAAAATATGTGGCATAGCTCAGTATGCAGACATAACAGACTTAGAAGAAACTAAAAGTATGAAATTTCAGTGTCCTAATTCTCATATGCAGTTATCATGAAGACAAGTCACGTATATACGTGAGTTAGAAGCTACACAATCGCGTATATATTGGTTTAATGAAGAAGTAGTGGGACAGACTCAAAAAAATGATCTGATATGATTAAGACAATTATCAATTATCATTTCTGTCTTGATGATAGATGACTATAGTCTGTGGATGCTATTTATAAGTGCTATTGATCCTCATAAGTTGTTGATAACTTGATGTATATCTGATTGATGATGATGCCATGATATTTCCTACTAATATATGCAATGATCATATCTGACAGTGAACAGGTGGCACAGGTTCAGGGGGAGAATATGTTATGCTTCTAATAATGCATTATTGGCATTATGTTTAGAAGTCTTTGGTACCTAATGATTCTTATCAATGGTGAGATGCTTATGTGGCTAAAATGTTTAAATGATACATCATGCTATGAGTTGAGTATGATGAAGTCTCATATGATACTTGTATTGCTTGGGGTTACATAGTTGCTATTCAGATCAGATTTATGGATGACTTTTTGATGATGCATACAGTACATATATGTTGCTTACATGGTGATCTTCATAAGGACAAGGATAAGTACAAATCTTGAGTACACAACTTCATTATTTGATGATGAGCCACTCATTTCTTTTATGCTACTATCATCATGCCTTCAAAGATGCATAAAGTTCATATGGTGCAGTTATGATGCAGGTTTCCTATAGTTCTTGGATCTCACATGGTTGAGGATTGTTTCTATTGTTGGTATCAAGAAATATTGGCAAATGACTATGATCTCATGGTTTGCTAGTTGCTATCTTTTTTATGGATATACAATATGCTCGAGACATGGATGATTATGTAAGTTTCATATTGATAAATATTATTGGTTGGCCAAGAAAATCGTGTTATTGCAGGCATAGCTATTTGAAGACATGTGTTGAGATTGCAACAAGATGATGGAGCTTAGTGAAAAGAGTCGCCTTCACTAAGTGGGCCCGCAGGAAAATTATGGCGCAAAGTCTATTTTTAGACTATCTCTATTTTTAGACATATGGATCATGTCTATGAGTTGCAGGATATTGTTTATGGATGATTGGTGAAGTTGGAAAAATAGATGCACTTCTATTTTTAGACAACAGCGGTGACACTGTCAAGTCTAATTATAGAGCAGTCAAATATTATTATCTTATAATAATATTTAGACTATAAACTTTA
>APFE031729809.1:89133-105861 GCA_000404065.3 Pinus taeda | reverse complement strand
AATATTTGCATGCAGGACTTTAGATAGAACTCAAGTGAGTTGAGTTTAGTGGACTGGAGGTGCAGTTGATGGAGTTGTGTTCAGTTTAGCTTTGTTAAACTGGTTGTATTTAGTCAAACTGGCGAATAGACTAGAGATGAGTTGGGTGAATTAGTTATTAATTAATTCACAAGTTATTAACTCATAATACAACTAATGAATACATCAGTTAACTCAGTTGCATGTCAGTGCATGTTCAGTTCAGCAGGGACGGGTGTTAGAGAATCAGATTGCTATCAGTTGTGACTATAGTTGTGCACCAGATCTTGCACAAATCAGGGGATTGAGTATGCCAATGAGTTTGCCCACATTGTAGCTTGTTCTCACGTGATTTAGCCAAGGAAAGACGTGGCTGCCTTGGAATAATCACCGGTTCTTGTGCAGGTATTGAGCAGCGGAGGCAGGCAAGCAGCGGAAGAGATTTGAGCCAGTGATTGATTCAGATCTGAGCTGTATTGTGTGTAACAGGTGGAGCTGGTACTGGATTGCTTGTGATAAGCATTGTACCTTGTAATGTTACATTACTCAATCATTAATATACAGATAGTTGGGGTTTTTAGCGAGATGCTTTCCCCGGGATACATACTGTGTTAATGTGTGAATGCTCTTGATTTTTTATTGTTATTAATGTTGCTATATTAATGATCAACGTAGAGGAGCTTATGTATTGTGTATGTATTCCGCAATAGTACATGATCAGGATAATCTCCATTGAATATGTGTTTATTATTCAAAATTTCTACAACATGGATATTCGAAGACATGGCTTACTTAGTCACATAATGATGATGACTTCTTAATTTATGATGATAGGTTTGATATTCACATATGTTGATTATCATGGTTGATGTTTATCAAATGTGGGATGTTCCCTAGTGATGATACATGGTTGATATATTGAGGCTTCTTGTGGAAAGATCATGTAGTTCTTGATGATGATGTTATGATCATAGATGATGACTATGGTGTTTTCGCATACATATGATGTGAATGATTTTGTGTTACTATTTGGACATGGAAGGTTATGATAAGGCCCTTTCTTCAAAGAAAACGAAGAAAGTTGATCTTGATGAGATCAAGAGGATGAGTTGATATCTATATGCGACATACATTGTCACGAGTTGATGATATTTACATTGTCATATCTTGAGAATTGATAATGGACATATACAAGTTGCTGGACTAGATGCTTATGGTGCATATCATATATGGTGTATGATAGTTGCTAATGACTATCATGATCTTGTTTAGATATTTGGTCTTTGTTAGAAATTTCATGTATATCATTTAATGTAAAGGACCATGATGTAATAATATGTCTCTATCTGTCATAGTATTTTTTGGTCATATGATGTAATTTGTACCCCCACTATGCATGGGAAGGATGATGTAATACTTGCTATATTTCAGTCATGTATAAACAATTGGTACATCCCCACTTATTTGGGTAGGTAAGTCAAATTTGGTATATTCCGACTTGGTTGGGAGATTGATGTATGTATGAGCCATTGGTGATAGGAAGGTCAAAATCACATAGTTGAGTTATAGAGTCATGTTATTCTTTTGGAAAAAGTTTTTGCAGACTCTGAATGTGCTCGGGGGGAGCATGGATGGTTTACCGCATCACAACATGTACAAAGGGGGATTTTAATAAGAGAATTCAACATGTGCCTAGGGGGACCATGATCAATATTCAACTGTTCAGATATGAAAGTCTTCATTTTGGTCAGCCCTTTTCCCTTGATATCAAAGGGGGAGAATATCTTGGTCCACCCTTTGCCCTTGATGTCAAAGGGGGAGAGTATTTTTGTGTTGCTCGTTATCTCTAACAGTTTCTACAGCTTGTAGTAATCAACACCAACATGGTTTCCATCAAATCCAAAAGGGGGGATTTTTGGCATTATGATGTATGTGTTGTACTTGATGGAAACCCACTTGTGGCAGAAAAAGTCACTTGTATACGGTAACTAGATGAATCTACATGAGAGATATCAGATGTGACAGAATGCATGGCAGTTGTGTTTACAGATGTGACAAAATGTAGGGCAGTTCAAAGGAATCATTTCAAAAGTAATATGGAAAATTACAGTGTAACAGGTCTATTGAGAGGTAAAAGGGCATTGGTATAGAAGAACAGGAAGATGGAACTAAGGTCTACTAGTCAGAATAAAGAAGGTAAAGGAAAATGTTGATGAAAAGAAGTTAAGAAGTATACGCAGGTCCACTTAGTCAAAACAACATATACACATTGGTCCACATAAAAAAATAAGTGTATACATATACATACACTCCCATAGGAGGAAAAGTGCGTACATGTTGGAAAACCAAGGTTTTGGTCTGAGGTATTTGGTCCAATTTATTTTGGTCCAAGGTATTGATCCAAGGTATTTGGTCCGAAGTATTTGGTCAGAGGTATTGACCCTAGGTATGTGTTCCAAGGTATTGGTCCTAAGTGTTTTGGTTTGAGGTATTAACAAAGGATCTAAATATATAAGGAGGAGAAGATCAAAGGGATAAGTGCACAAGTAATGAATATCTTATGAGGTGTTAGATCAAAATCAAATATGCATGTTATGGGTTTCTGATGCTTTGCTTGATCTGAACTAAGTATGCACCTGAGTGTTTGATGATGCATGAGATCTAATGATGGATGGGGATCATAATAACTTATCATTATGAAATATGATAATGGATAGGTTAGATCTGATTGCTAATGCACGTTTTATCCTTCATAAGTGATGATCTTGGTATGTCTAAAGTCTAGAATTGCAGCGAAGTCATAAGTAAATATTTGCAGATATATACGCTGGTTCACTTTGATGAAGTTGCATATACACGCTGGTTCGGCTCTTCCAAGCAGTGTATGTAAAAGAAAAGCTTAATGTTCAAGGATGACTGATCTATCAGATTAGTGTTGTTGTTTTACTGTTGTTTTTCAATGATGTCTTCTTAGATCTGAAAGTAGAACAGAATGAATAAGGAAATTAAGTCTGATTGATTGATTGATTGAGAAAGAAGGGTGATCCTTGTTGCTATTTGTATAAAACTTTTTAATATGACAGTAGATCTTCAGAATGTCACTGATTGGTATAGTTTGTGGATCATAGGTTTTATGATTCAATATCTTTAGAAATGTACGTAGGTTGGGCAAACTGAAGTAGCGTATACACGCAGTTTTTCTTCATTGAAGGAGTGTACACATTCTGATACATGTCATTTGAGGTTATAGTTAGTTCTGGTTGTTGATTTAGTGTTTTGGGTTTAGATCTGTGTACTGGTTACAGTGATCTGCCTGTTCCAGTTGATTGATTGAATTTGATTAAGTTTGAATGAATGGTTGATTCAGTTGTGTCAGAGTTTCAGTGATTGTTTGATTTAGTTGTGTTAGAGGTTCAATGATTGTTTGATTAAGTTGTGTGAGAGGTTCAAAGGTTTCAGTGTTTGATTGTTTTAGTTATATCAAAGATTGATGATTGGGTTTCAGTGATTGGTTGATGTAGTTGTATTTGATGGCTGTATTGGAATGGTGATTTATTTTGAGCTTCAATGTTAGTAATGGGTCTAGTGTGAAAATTTGAAGAAATGAGGCCTACATGTGTAGTGTTGTGTACTAGGAGTATCCAGTCTGAAAATTCACGCAATGTGGTCCCTGGAGGATACTGAGGGTTGGAGCCTTCAGTGAGGAATTCGAAGCTTCCTCCCAGTAGTGGTTGGTGATTTGATCAAGGGGTTGGAGCTCCCTTCTAGTAGTAGCTAGAGAACAAGTGAAGGTTGTAGCCTTCTGTAGGTCAGAGCCTACATGCTAGTAAACATATTAGCTAATACAAGAACTAGGGGATTGTAGCTCCCTTCCAGAAGAAGATGGAGAATGAGAGAAGGTTGTAGCGTTCTACAGGTGGGTGCCTGTGTACTAGTATGAGTCTGCACTAGTACAATATTGTAGGTGGGTGCCAGTGTACTAGTATGAGTGTGCACTAGTACAATATTGTAAATAGATTTTCTTATTATTAAAAGAAGAAAAAGACGACAGTAGCATGTGGTTTTCACCCACATTGGGTTTCTACCTTAAATCTTGGTGTTCATGTGTGTTGCTTATGTGTGATGGTTTATTATATTATTACTGTACATGGTTATTGTTTCACGTTTAATAAAGTATTGATGCATTGATTAAAGATCAACATATGATGAATTAACTTAATCATAAGTTCACTGGATATACGTTGGTTTCCTTAAGAATAGTTGCGTGCACATGTGAGTTCCATTCATTCAAGTAGCGTATATAAATCTGATTATGGAAATGAAAAAGTCATTGATTTGTAAATACTGATTCACCCCCCATCTTAGTATTATTTCCAACATATATAATTTTTATGAAAAATCCTAAAAAATAATAAAATAATTCCTATAATACAATATAAAGAATGAGTATTAATAGAAGATGCAATAGTTCTTGGGACTAGAACATTCCTATGCTCAATGCAAGGTGGGAAATACCATTTTCAACACTCAAAGGAATGTTCTTTCCATGGATAAAAGGTATCATTTTGCAGAGGCTAATGAATGCATGGTTTGAACTTGTAGAAAGGTCATGGTCACAAGTGACTTATACATGAGTCTAAATGAAGTCAGGTTAAGGGCAAAAGGGTACAAGTAGTCAATATGCAATGCAACAGTACAACTTAACACATGGGAGCCTCTAGGGTATAAATACAAAATAATAGTGAAGAAGAAGAGGAATGAGGCTTCATCACAAATTCATGGTGGGACTAAAAAGGATTCCCGAGCCTAAACAATTCTTGCAGCATGGGAAACATATGCTAGAGACGATCTAACTAGGAAGCCCATGGAAAGAGTGGCTCTACCACTATGTTACGATTTTATAAGATGATAAGTGAAAGTGGTTTGAAAATTGCAACATAATGGGGTCAACCCTATGTAAAAATATCACAGTATGAGGCTAAGATGCATAATGGAGTAGAGAAAGTGATGTGTCCTAACCTATATTCCAATGATGAAAAGGATACCTACCATGATAGATCTACGATCATGGAGTCAAAGTGGTGAAAAATGTCACGAAATCTTCATTTACCCTGGAAAACAACCTCGCCCAACACTTCAAGCCAAAAAGTTAAAAAGTTCATGAAATAATAAACTTAGAAATTATGAACTTTATAAAAGTGGGTTTCAAAATTTTAACATAAAAGGACATTTTGACTCACCAAAATTCATTTAAACTTTGCATGTGTTGAGAGCTTGGGATAAAACATGGGCAACTTCAAATTTCCTCAAGCAATTCATCAATCAAAGCTTCCATGTAATTCTAAATTCCGAATCTTGTCGATTTGATTGCATTTTACATGAATTCATTTGATTTTAACTATAGGATCTTTGTTTTAAAAAAATTCCTTTGCATGTACGTGGATTGGATATTTAGAAACCACATATAAAAATCCCTACACATGGGTTTCCAAAATAAAATCCACGTGTATATGTGACTATCTCTTGAAAAAGTTGCATATGCGTAGAGAAAAATGAAAAATCCGATTTCTAATGGATGAATTCTCTCAAATTTGCAGAATGGAAGTCATTTGGAAACAGAGGGAGCATGCCGATGTTGAAAATGAGGTTCTAAATGATCCTTTGGATTTGGATGCATTGAGAAGATGTCGACTGCTCAAGTTTTGTATGATACCAAATAAGAAAACCCAAACTCAATTACTAGAGATGCTTTTTCATTACTAGGATCCAGAGCAAGAGCTCTTCATGATTGATCATATGCCCCTACAGATTGAGGTGGAAGATATCCACTTTGTCACAGGACTTTCCCGAAGAGGGGAAGTAGCCAATCTGAAAGAGAGGGCATGGGGAGGCCTAAATGTTCAGATTACATAGATCTCTATTGTATACCAATACTAGGGACAGGTAAGGTCGGGTCACAGATTCTGATAAAAAAGGTATGGAGCCTACTAATTAAAATTATCCTCTTTACCATTGTCAGGGTAGAAGACTCAACATCAATACATCAGACCTCTCTACATGCCATGTTATTTTTAGTAGAGTGTCTTCATTCGATAGTCTTTGATTAGTGCCCAATGCTCTTGGTATCCATGAAGAAACAATTGTGTTTAGTGAGACAAGGGAAAATGAAGCATTTTGGCTATGGAAACATACTTTGTTCATTTCTCTTTTAGAGAGTCCCAACACTTTGACCCCGATTGTCTATATCCATTAGCATTCCGAGGGATCCGAGGATGGTTATATGGGAAGACTTGGTCAAGCGGCTTGGTGGAGGTGAAGTCACTCGTGCAACACTTGATGACGAGTTCTTCCTTTGGTGGGAGCAACAAGTCATAGCTATATATGACTACCCTTATGCATCCATAGATTATTGAGAGGATCCGGATCTAGCACTTCTCGAGGGCGCTGCATGGGGTGATATACATATCTATATATAATTATATATATATATATATATAATATATATATATATATATATATATATATAATATATATATATATATATTATTTTTTGGATTTTAATATTATAATTAAGAAGTTAAAATTTTTTCTTTTTTTTTCCGTGAAACACAAATCTTACAATATTATTTAATCGTGATGTAGATGTTGGAAAAGTGAGACCTGAGGGTCTACCTAGGCACATGTGGCACGAAAGAGACACGAAGAGATTAGTAGCAGAGTCTGAGAGAGTTTATGTAGTCCAAAGGAACTTAGAAAGTTTGACTCGCTAGGTTCCCATGGAAGTCATAGAGGATGTCCCTAAGGCCATTTAGAGATGAGTGGTAGCAGTACCAGAGGAGTGGGTGTATCTCTTCTGACAGGTGGCAAATGCCATTTTTTTTTTCGTGATGCTCATCTAGGGCAGGGCCCATAGACTTAGATTAGATGGTTGATCTTTTTATGGACATGATCGGGCTTAAGCCCTAATTTTGTAGGACATGTGTCCAAATTTTGTAATACTTTGGACATATTATTCCTATCTATATACAGACGGTTTTGCGATGATTTGATCATATAAAAAAACTATTTTATGATATTTTTAGTTTTAATGCGGTGAATGATTAATGTACCAATCTAATGCTTGATTAGCTATATAATCAACAAGTGAATTTTCTAATCATGGAATATGAATAAAAGTAATAAAATTAAATGATATTTATAATAATCTCACTCTCAGAAATTAGTGATGTAACAAAGGATATCTCACATGATATATGTTGTTTAATTGGGACACCACCAGTTGCGAATCCAAATAAACCACTAACAATTCCATACCAAAATATATTGCTTCAGATAGTAAATTAATGACAACCTTGTATTCATCCATATTGTTGGAGGCAAGACCAATACATATGCCTCTTGGGACTAAAAACTGAGCAGATGGATAATATATTACCGAAGTGGTAGAAGCTAAGTTCTGAGTATGTCTACTAGCATCATCAACGAATCCTAGATACACCAAATCACCCATCAAAACCTGCCAAAGCTAATCAAAAATACCAATATCACAACAAGACCCATAGAGAGAAACAAACAACTATGTACAATATTTACAAAATAAAGCAAATGCTAGGGAACAACCTAGGCATAATACTTCTTGAAATAGAGCCCATTCATAGGTTCTGACAACACATTTCCATCAAATTCAACCAACTCATATGCACCTTTGTTCAAGACCTATTTGATGATAAAAGGACCGTACCACATGGGTTTTAAATTGTCTAGCCCCAAGGTGTCCTTATGTTGGTCATATACTAGGACAAGGTCACCTTCATAGAAAATCCTAGGATGCATAGTCTTATCAAATTAGGCCTTTACTCTATTTTTACGAGCTTCATTCATTGTGGTTGCATCTCGATGCTGCTCATCGAGATTTTCCAAATGAATAAGGCGTTCTTCAAGACTAGAGGTGTTTGGAAGAAGTTGAACCACTAATTTAAGAGATGGAATCTCACATTCCATGGGGAAGATTGATTCCAAACCATAAAATAGTTGAAAAGGAGTAAAACCTGTGGTGGTCTTGACAAACATCCAATATGCCCAAAGCACTGGATATAGCATGATGTGTTAGTTGGATTTATCTTTATTTATTTTCCTTTGCGGGATAGTTTCAGGGGATTTTTTTATGGCTTCAACCTTTTCATTAGCTTGAGGGTAGTACGGAGACAAATGCTTCTGCCTAAATCCCAATTTTAAAGCTAACTCAGACATCATCTTATTCTGAAAATGGCTACCATGATCAGTGACAATATCCTTTGGAATACCGAAATGTGAAATGATTTGGTTGAATAGGAAAACAGATGTTGTCTCATCATCTTTATTGAAAGTATACATAACTTCGACCCACTTCATAAAGTAGTATACTAATACAGTAATGTACTTTTGACCCTTAGCCAAAACCAAGTTACAAGTCATAAAATCAGTACCCCACTTAGTGAAAGGACTGATAGTGATGACAAGGAAAAGAAGAGTTGGGCAAGTGCGCATTTTCCAAGTGTATACTTGACAAGGATGGCATTTCTTGATTGCTTCAATGAATTTTTTGAAAATCGAGGGCCAAAGATAGCCTACATGCAAGATTTTTTGGGTTGTATCCAACCTAGATAGATGACCTCCATAAGCTCCACTGTGGCAGTCATTTAGAATAGACTCGACTTATTCTAGGGTTAAAAAACACCTAAGTATTGAGTCAATCCCCCAATGATACAAAGTGTCACATATAATAATATAATTTTTAGCTAGGTGACGCAATTTTCTACATTCATCCTTCGAAGAATTCCCGGGAACTTCAAAGTCTGGAGATATACTATGATGTATCCATACTAAGGATCCTGTGAAGATATTAGGAAGAGATGTTCATCAGGAAATGACTCTTCATAAACAACATCCTCTTCACAAGGAAACTCTGAAATAAATTTTGTGAATACTAAATATTTTTTAGACTTGGCTGACATAAATTCGAGATTGAATTCTTGTAAGATGACAATCTATTTATTATACTTTCCCCCAATCACTCGCCTATTGAGGACAAACTAAAATGGATTGACATCAGGAAACACAAAAGTTTTAATAGGAAAAATATAATTACAGATCCACTCGACAACGTGAACTACTGCCAAAGTTGATTTCTCTATATGAGAATACTTAGATTCAGGGTTGACAAAGCCTTGGATTAGATAATAAATCACATGCTCTCTAAGAGCATCGTCTTCTTGAACCAGAACCATACAAATGATTGATTCTACAATAGTGAGATACAAGGGGGAATTCCTATTATAATCGGGTGGACTCAAAATAGTAGCAGAGGTCAATGCCTTTTTCAAAGAATCGAAGGAGAACTGAGAAAAATCATCCCAAACAAATGGAACTCATTTCTTTAGTGATTGCATAAAGTCTTTCGTAATCTCAGCATAATTTATGATAAATCCCCTTAATAAATTGGCTTTCCCTTAGAGACTCTGAAGTTAACAAACAATCGACGGGGGAGGCAACTGTATTTCCTCAATCTTTAAGGTATCAACATGAATCCCTTCGTTGGACACGACGAATCCCAATAATCGATTGAATGTGACTACAGAAACAGATTTATTAGGATTCAAATGAACCTTATAGTGACAACATATTTCAAAAACCAAACAAAGGTGTTTTGGATGATCCATTCTCTTCCGAGAACGAGGAGCTAGGTCATCCAAATATGCCTCTATTATGTGCTTGATGTCATGGAAAGCATAAGACATGGCCTGTTGAAAAGTAGCTCCAACAGTTTTTAGGCCAAAAGGTATCTTCTTGTACGCAAACTTACCCCAAGGGCAAACAAATTTTTTCTTGTGTTGATCTTCAAGACAGATAATTATTTGATTATATCTTGAGAAACCATCCATGAAGGAAAATATCTCATTTTTAGCACACTCATGAATGATATGATTGATAAATGGAGTGGGCAAATTATCTTTTAAACAAGTCTTATTCAAATCCCTAAAGTTGATGCATACCCATATCATTCCTTGCTTTTTATCAATAGGGACTGGATTACATAACCATTTAGTTAGAGGAATGGGGTATATGAAACCCACCTTAAGAAGGTTTTCAACCTTGACTTTAATAGATGCAACTTTTCTAGGATTTACTGGTTGAATCCTTTTCTATATAGGCTTAGGATTTTTGTATGTCTTGATCTCATGTTGAACTATTGATGAATCAATTCCATGAATTTCTTCATAAGACCAAGTGAACACATCTCAAAATTCCTTAAATAGGTCAATATAAATATTGATTTCTTCAGGGGAACATTCAGCTCCGATGAAGACATTATCGATAATATTGGGATTCCTAGGAATGTTCATCGGAATGGTTTCCGAGATATTAGAAATATTAACTTCGGAAAAAAATATGTGATGGGGCCAAATGATTTAGAATTTTATGAACACTTCTAGTTGAGGAAGGAATGGACAATTTTGATTCAACTTCATGCAAATTATAGAGAAAATATGACCAATGATGCAAATCATCCCACTGTTTTTCTGCACCAGTGATTGCTTCTAAAATTTCCTCTTCAAATGGTAAGACAATTTCAAGGCAATCCATAGTTGAGGTAGAGTCAACAGTCCAGACTAGAGCCACATCACCATCTAAATCCTCTGATGGGGGAGGAATGGGGTCAGAATCTGCATAATTCACAATAGATTGGTATGCGATTTCTACTGAAGATATAGGATATTCCATTCCACCTACTTGCCCCTTTTCTGTAGTGGTAGTAAGGGGGGTAAGGATCAAGGATATGAAGAATAATGAGTTCTGAATGAACCTTTTTGAGGAGAGATCCTGGAGGAAAAAATGACATTAATATGAGCGATAGGAGGAGGAAGATCAAAAGTACCCATCAACAAGGAATTCATTCCAACTCCCAAATTATCGATAGGCTTCTTAGTGTTCTTCACCAAGGGGGTGATAGAGTTAGAAGATGCATTGGGATCGTTAGGAGAATAAGCCATTTGGTCAATTGTGACAATTCTCCCTTCATGAGGGAAGCAAAAGATGTGAAACCACGATGAAACAATGGCATCCATTGCGCAAACCCAATTTCAACCCAATAAAATATTATAATCAAGTTTGACATCAACTATCTCTACCTTGACATTGACAATATTGCCCCCAACATAGGCAATAAAGGATAGAAGAATTCCATGAGGCTTATAAGAACGACAGTCGAATGTAGTAAGGAGAGTAGGGGAAGGAACAACTTCTAGGCATCTGCTATCCTCCCAACATGATATCGGCATGATGCAAATCGAAGCCCCTTCATCAACTACAGTTCGAAAGGTAGTCTTCTTTCAATATGTAGATTTAATCTGGAAAGCCATGTGATGAGGGAGTATCTTCTTAGCACTTGACATATCAAATGTAATAATGAGAGCATTCTTTGGATCTACTACTTTGATCATAGTGAGAAATGCACTCCTTTGTGCAGGAAATTATTGACATACCTCTAACGCTAACATCACATAAGGGTTTTGACAAAAATATTCGACAATAGAATAGTTCTGAGTAGCCCTAGTATTGGGATTGATAGTCAAACGTTTTGTAGAGCCTTTCAACATCCAAGGTATAGACTCAAGTGTGGACCTCTCGATATGGAGTGGCTCTGGGATATCAGAAGCAATCTTAGTCTTAGAAGATTCTGGCTCACCATAATCATGTTATCTTGTAGAAAAATCAACATGAGACGTTACAATGTATACATTCGATGTGGGTTCCCCATCCTAGTTGCCCCCTGTGGGGGTTCCAGCACTAGCATTAGTGCCATCAAGAATTCATTGCCCTGGGGGAAAGGGGTTAGTCAACACAACCTGGGAACTTCAAGAACCCTATTGAGCTAACAAGCACTAAGAATCTTGAATCTTAGGGAAAACATGGGTAAGATGATCCCCATTTCATAAATTGCATGGGAAGTTTACTTTATTTTTCAATTCCTTTTTTCCCACCCCAGTATCATTACTGGGCTTGTTAGAATTTCCCTTCCCAACCTTATCTTTCTTCATACCATGTCCCTTCTTCTTCACATTGGATTTTTGGTTTCCTTTGGGATTTGAATATTGGACAACATTAACTGCTAAAGGTTGGGAAGGAATAGACACTAACGACATAGCCAGAAAGGGAGAAGAAGATTGTAAAGAAAACTGCTGCAATTGATTCAATGGGTTACCCATACTATTATCGATTAAACCTACTATTTCGTTGGAATGGGGTCTTGTCTTAGGTTTGGATAGATCGACATTTGATCGAGGAGAATTAGGAAGAATCTTGTAAAGGACTTGAGACTAAGAATAGATGAGTTCTAACTGTTGGGCTCTAAAGATGGCCTATTCTTCAGTGAACATTCTAGAGAGTGACACATACTTAGAAATATTCGGCTACAAATATTTCAAAAACCATTCCAGAAGAAATTCATCAGAGATATACACCTTGATTAGCCTCTTCCTTCTATGCCACTCTTGGATGTGGTCATAAATGTGACTTGCGTTGTCTTGTTAAAAAATGGCTAGAAGCTCAGTTCCATCATCATATCAGACATGCAACTGAAAATGATTTAGAAACATAGTAGCCAATTCACCAGAAGTATAAAAGGTACCCCCTCTAAGCTCAATATACCACTTTAAATTTTTTCCAGTTAGGATGCATTGAAATAATATCAACCTGATCGAAACATCGATCAAGGAGTTAAATGAGCACCACAAATGGAATGTTGTTATATGATCAGCCAAATCCTCTCCAGACTTCACTTCAAATTCCAGAATATCAAATGGAAGTTTGGTGGGGACCGAAGGCCAAGCCTAATTGTATCGGATCAGATCATTTATCAATTTCAAAATATCTGGCAAGTTCAAAGTTGCTAGGAATGGTAAGCACGAAGGAACAAGAGAATTCCACCCACCAAGAGAAGAGTTTTCGATGTTAGAAAAAGAGTATCCTGGATTTAGAGAGGCACCAGGTTGCCCCGGGTTACTTGTAGAAGGACCAAAACCAAAAGCAAACCCTTGTGGCCTAGAAGTATTTGGAGGGTATCCACCCCCTCCTTCAGTAGGGTAACCATGCATACGGTAGTTTCCTCCTAGTGGAACATTGAAAGAAGGGGAAATCCCTTGATAAGGATTCCATGCACTAGCTAGCGAGGAAAGACTTGTGAGGTCATTTTAGAAGGGAAGGGTATACTCCCCTATTGAACAAATACATGGGATAAGTTCCCATCCCCTAAACCACTAATGAAAGGATTTTCCCATCCTTGACTTCCTTGGAAAGGATTAACATTCTGAGCCTAATCAGGGAAAGGTACCGATAATAAGTTCAAAGATGGATTGAAAGGAGGAATATGACCACTTTCAAAAGAAAAACCCAGAAAATATGTTGAACCACTTGGCATAGAATTCATGGACATGGAAACACTAGATGGGAAGGTTGAAGGAACTGAAGGAATCCCACTGGATGGAATCCTAAAAGAATAGGCACCAATGAATGGTGCGGAGGATTGGGTGCCCCCACTCATATCCGGGATGGAGGTAGAGCCAATATCTATTATACTAGGTGTAATAATAGAGATAGGAATATCACCCCCTCCTACAACTAAAGGAGGGGTCTACACACTAGAAGAATTAGTAGTCATACTTATGCCATTGACATTGGCCAATATTGGAAAAAAAGAATGAGAGTAAACAAGTCTTACCAACCTGTGAGTTGGGGTACCCACATAATCCACAAGGTAAGGAAGATCAGAAGGAAGATGTCTCGCAAGAGTCATGAGGGAATCAGGGATGTCTTCAATATCACCCTTGTCTTCTGATTGGAAGAGCACCCTAGCAAGGACCAGAGAATTTCTGCCCAAATTAGGAATTGAACTAGGTTCACCCTATGAAATGAGAGCCCATGGAGAAGGATTAATCTTGGATGTGTGAGCTGCTACTGGTTGAAAATCACCTCCAGAATTTCTCCTACACCTTTTAGATGAAGGCTCAACACTCGCAGTTGAAAGCCCACGAAGCCTCCTATATCGACGAACTTGTCGATCAAACACTTTGAAATATTAAGATAACTTTTTAAAGATTAAAAAATAGAACTTATGTAAATATAGGAGTAAAGAGAACTCACTAAAAAGTCCCTAAAGATATAACCAAACAAGAATCTTCCAGGTGTTTCCATTCTATGTGATTAGGACCAGACACCAAAATACAATAAAGTGAAGATAAGGACCTTCTAAAGATAGTTTGGGATACTTACAGCCCAAGCCTACCAACGAATGTATCACAAACACTTATGCTGGTCTCCAAACTAAACTATTTGGAAGATCTTTATTTTCTAACCTATCAACAGAAATTGAAATTTGTTCAATCATGCTTAGACTATATGATTTGAACAAATTTTTGGGGTTTTCGTTTTTCTTCTTTTTGTTTTCTTTTGTTCTTTTTCTTCTTTTTTATATAGCCTCATTTCATTTCTTTTCTTTTCTCCTTTTTTGTGAAATCAATTTAACATTGAAATCTATGAACAATTTGAAACCTGCAAACTGTGAAATGCTCAATAACCTTGAGATCCTATAAATTATAGGACCTTAACAATGGCTCCAGCTGGGGATGGCACTTCTCATATTGAAGTGTCAAGAACACATGACCAGTAGCCTTCAGTCCTTCAAATGTACCTTGTCTTCAATCTAATTTCTTTTTTTCAAATGAACTAACCAACTAAAAATCTAAAAACTAGGATATTTACAATTGGGTGAGGGGATCTATATGCTCATGAAAAATATTTTTTTGGCATCCTGCCATTGACATGACCTCCTGGTAATTCTGTTCCATCTAACTCTTTGAGAAAAAGTGCATTATTTCCTCTGTAAGCTGAAATAATATATGGACCCTTTCGGAGATTTTCAAATTTACCGTGCTTTCCTTTGTCTTCTCTTCTTGAGTCCCATTTTAACACTTTGTCTCCCATTTTGAAATCATTAGCTTTGGTTCTCTTGTAAAAAATATTCATATATTTTCATGGAAAACTTAAGTTCTATTGTATACCTCCTCTCTGGACTGCTGCAATTGGATTGTCTGATATATCCTTCTTTGAATATCATTTGTTTCACTTTGTATCTCCTGAATAATCTTCATAACTAGAACTCCCATGGAAGAACGAAGAACTACATATGTCCCATAAACCAATTGAAATGGGGACATGCCAATTGATTTCTTTGTCGTCAATCTATCAGCCCATAATGCATAGATCAATTTGTTATGCCATGACTTCTTATTGTCCTCCATTATCTTTCTGATGATGTTTACCAAACTTTTGTTGGAGGATTCAGCCAACCCATTACCTTGAGGGTAATAGGTTGTTGGATGACCCAAGGAAATATGATATTTTTGACAGAAATCCACCATATTTTTTTATTTGAAAGCTGCAACATTATTAGTGATCAGTTTTCTAAGACAACCAAATATGGAAAGAATATTGGTTTCAAGGAATTTTATTATAATAGAATCAGTAGTAGTTCTTAAAGGAGTATCTTCTATCCATTTGGTAAAGTATTCTGTGGCAGTTAGGATCCATTTGTGTTGGGCATAGGATAGAGGATGAATTTCACCAATGAAATCCAATCCCCACTATTGGAAAGGGCTTTCAACAGAGATGGGTTTCAGGGGAAAAGGTAGTAATTTTCTCTTCCCTTCAAAGATTTGGCACTTATGGCAAGCAATTACCATCTTACGTATGTCTGGGAAAAGTGTAGGCTAATAATAACCAGCTCTAAGGATTTTATTAGTAGTAATCTTCCAATAAATATGGCCTCCATAGTCACCTTCATGGAATTCCTGAATAACTTTGTCAGCAACATCTTTTAACAAACATCTGAGTAGGACACATCCAACATCTTTCCAATATAATGTACTATCAACAATGCAAAATTTGACTGCTTTCAATTTGAGAAACCTAGCCTTTGTTTTAGATAATCCACAAGGAGCATTTAAATTGAAAAGAACATATAAAAGTTCTGCATACCAGGGAGAGTTTAGATATGCCTCATCTATTGGTGGAGTCGCCAGTTCCTTAAGAAAATCCAAAGCAAACACCATGTTGATGTCTAATGCATTGAAATTTGATTCAACAATCAATTTGGCTAATCCCTGTGCTTTGATCAACTTGGTGGTTTTGATTTCTATATCATATTCCAATATCACAGCTACCCATTTTCCTCTCTTTCCATCAGGTCCATTTTGAGTAAGAATATATTTGACAACTATATTAGGCACATAAACAATGATATGAGAATGTAAAATGTAAACCCTGAAATCTTTAATTGCTTTGACTAAAAAAATGTAAACATTGAAACAGGAACTCTGACCAAAAAACCCCATAAAAACATCAAAAACAGTGCTAAAAACGAAAAGGGTTGATGCTGGAATAACACCTTTTTTTTCTAGGGCAAATTTTCAACATGTTTTAAAAATGGCGGTGAAAACCAATTTTTTGTGCAAAAAGTGTCCAAAAAACACCCTCAGAACGAAAAATGTTGATGTTCGAATAACACTTTTTTTTTTTCAATGGTAAATTTTATGCAAAAAACACCCACAAAACAAAAAGTGTTGACGCTGAAAGAACACTTTTTTTTTTCAAGGGAAAAATTTCAACATTTTGAAA
>APFE031729809.1:51520-87986 GCA_000404065.3 Pinus taeda | reverse complement strand
TTTATGAGATTTTTTTAAAACATTTTTTTATGTTTTTTTGTCCTTTTTATATATTTTGTTTTAAGTAATCACCATTTAAAAATAAAAAAATAAAACAACTTGAAAATTCATTAAGTAATCATAATTTCGAAAAAAATTAGACATAATAAATTTTGAAGTGTGAAAAATAAGACCTCTAAAAAAAAGGTATGCTACATCAACACGTTGCATGAACAGGTTTCAAAATCAACATGAAAATCACTAGCATTTAAAAACAAATATTTATATTTGATACATAAGAAAATTTAAAGTGTCAAAAATATGCTCCTAAAAAAATGAAGTGTATTCTGCGTCACCACTTTTCAAAACCAGGTCATTTTTTTGCTACCTCTACGAAACGGATAATCGTATCAGTTATTTAAAGTGTCAAAAACTATGCTCTAAAAAAATATGTGTGTTCTGCATCGCCCCTTTTCAAAATCCGGTCACTTTTTTGCTATCTCTACAAAACAGGTAACGATATCAGTTCTTGTTTCAAAGTTTACGTTGTTCTAAAGAAAATCACTGTTTTTCCATGATATTGTATTTCAAATAAGCATCCCTCATAGCTTTGCTAAAGAATGCTATTGGTTGTTCATGTCCTTCCTTGTTTTTCTATAATAGCACATCAACAATAGTATGTTCATATGCAAAAGAAAAGATAATAAAACCTTTGGTGAAATCTGGGCTGATTAAAATTAGAGCTTTTGTTAGTGCATGTTTGACTAGATCAAAAGAGTGTTTGGCTTCAACATTCCACTTGATTTCTGTGTCTTTCTTGAGCATGTTTGTTATATTCCTGAGTAGTTTAGAAAAATTTGGTATGAATCTTCTCAAAAAATTGATCTTTCCAATAAAAGATTGAAGTTATTTCATGTTTCTTGGATGACTGATTTTAAGGATACCTTCAATCCTACTGGGGTCAATTCTAATTCCATCCTTGGACATGATATGGCCTAAACGTTTTCCTTCTTCAAGACCAAGCAATGTTTTCTTGGGATTGAGGGAGATACCAAATTTTCCGCATTTTTCAAATACTTTTCTTAGATGTGTTAAGTGTTCTTCATCAGTTTTTTAAAATACAGTGATGTCATCGAGGTAAACACAATGAAATATCCAATATCTTCTAAAAAAGCAATGTCCATTGCTCTCTGAAAAGTAGCACCTGCATTCATTAATCCAAAGGTCATTTTAACATACATGAAAGTTCCCCAAGGAGTAGTAAAAGCAACCTTATCTTGATCATCAGGGTGTACCAAAACTTGATTGTAGCCTGAAAAACCATCCAGCAAAGAAATCCTACTAGAACCCACTACCCTTTGAAATATGTGATCCATCTTTGGTAAGGGATAGTTGTCCTTAAGAGAAACCTTGTTTAAATTCCTAAAGTCAATGCACAATCTTATCTCACCACTTTTTTTTTTTGTAGGCACAATATTGGATACCCATTTAGAATATCTAATTGGGACTATGATCTTAACATCATACATTTTCTTGATTTCCTTTTCCACCAAAGGCATTAGGACAGGGTTTATCCTACGTAGTTTTTGTTTAAAGGGATTTTGGTCTTCTTTGGTCGGAATTTTATGTTGTATAATGCTAGTATCATAGGCTTTTAAATCCTCATAGATCCAAGAAAATACATCTATGAATTCTTTGAACAAAGATACATACTTTTGTTTAGCCATGAGAGGTAGTGATTTTGACAATTTTATGATTTTTGGGTTTAGTTCACTACCTCTGTTGCATTCCTCAATGTTGGTTCCTGTTGGTTCCATTTTTGGCTTTCTAGCAACATCATTAAAGTCAAACAATTCTTCTAGAGGGGCAAGCCCTCTAGGTAAAACATTATCTTTGAGTTGTATTATTTTGAATTCTTATTTTTCTAAATCTTTACGTATTTCAGTTATTTGTACAATTTTATTTATAGAACTTTTTTCATCAGAAACAATAATTTGATCTAATTCAATATGTACATCAGTTTGACTATCTATTTCATCTTCCAAATCTATGTTTTTGTCTTCAAATTCGTCTTTTGATTGCAAAAATCTTTCAATCTACTTATCACTTCCAAAAACTTGTCAGTATCTCATGTTATCAGACACTGCAAGATGGTGTTTTACTTCAACTGTGTATTGTTTATTTGGATGAGGTAATTTACAGGTACTGGCTGAAAAATCTAGTCCATTGGCCAGGGCATTTCGGAGCCTAGGGATAACAGCAAGGTCATACTCTTCAAACGTATTAAGAAAATCCATCACAACATTTCAGTATTCTCTCAATCTTGGGTGTTTTGCAAAATATTATCCTTTGATTTGTTTGATGATGAGTTCAGAGTCTCCCTGGACATAAATTCTTTTAGCTCCTATCCTTTTAAACAACTTCAAGCCTAATAATAATGCCTCATATTCTTCTATGTTGTTTGTACACAGAAAATTCAATTTATAAGAATAACCTTGAGCCTGATTAGTCATTGGATTATATAACTAGACTCCTGCTCTTGATCCTGTTTTACCACATCAGCCATCAAAAGTCATATTCCAAAGAGGTTCTGTTTCAGGGTTCTGCTACTTAATGGGTATTTGTGTGTCCTGTTCTTCGTCAAGCTCATTTTCTACCTATTTGACCTGTGTATCTATGTCTCCATCATTGTCATTATACAGTATGAAGGAATCAAGATCAGGATGGACTGAGTAGAGGGGGTAGTTGTTTGGCTTCTCTTGACTACTCACCATATACTTCATTAAGGTTTCTCTATACAACCTTCTTGATTGACCAAATACTGGTATTGTGGCATATTTCATATCCATTTGAAGTGTCCCTTGTAACTTAGCTCCCCATGATCTTGATAATAACATACCATACTTAGGAGGGATGTCTACTACTACAATATCCATCACTAAACTTTTTGCTGGTATCTGGGCTAGCATGACACAAAGGTCTTTAATGAGAGATAAACATCTAACCTTGATGGAATCAAATGAATATAGGTCTTTGTATGCTCTAGTGATTTCATGTCCAAGTTTTTGCATAACAATCTTTGGCATGAGATTATGTGATGCACCTGAATCTAACATAACATTATGAAATATCTTTTCATGAATATTGAGGCTGACATAAAATGGAGGAACACCCCCTTCTTGAGGCTTGCCATCAACTTCTGGCCCAAACAACAGTTCAGGCTAATCATCATTCAAATTTACTGTATCAGTGTTTTCTCCTATATTGAGTGCTTTTACAACCTAGGACCTATACACATTTTTGTTTACCAATTCAGTAAGAGGAATAGAGATCTTGAGTTTAGCAATTTCATTCTCAATGCTGAAGGATGCATGTTTTTTAGTAGGTTTGAGAAATCAATCTTTTCCACTATGGTATTTGTTATGAGCTCAGTTTGTTTACTTGTAGTAGGCACTTTAGTTTGGACAGCTTTTGTTGAGACATCAATTGTTTTCTTAGCAACATTTTCTGTATTTCTCCTTTTTGGATTGTTGTCATTTCTCTTGGAGATTTCAACTGTTTTCTTGGGATCAGGCTCTAAAGTTTTCTTGGCAGAAATATTGGAATCTTTTTTGTTTAAGTTATCACCGTTTTTCTTGCTCCTGAGATTATATTGTTTGTGGACTTCTAAGATAGCATTTTCAAAACCATGTTTATAAGCATCAGATTCTTCATATTCCAGCTCTATTTGAGTTAAAAAAATAATTCTTTCTCCTCTTGACTAAGAAAAACATAATTATCTTCATTAGCTCCGATTAAATTAATCTGATTTTCCTCAACTTCTTCAACTACACTTATACCTTCATCAGCATAACTTTTTTGAAATGGTGGCCTAATTTGTTGATCTAGTCCTCTTTGATCTCTTTGTCTGATTTGGGGAGTGTTTCTCCTAGGGTTTGGATTACGGTCTGTTGGACAGGTGTGTTTTCCCTAGGAACATTCCTATCATATATATTTATTCTCTCCATCATTCTTTCCATAGTTCTTACTAAGGAATCAATCTTGGCTTCGGCTGTAGAAGTTGATGCTTCTTCTCTAAAAGTCACTCTTTTTGCAGTTCTCATCCTTGCTCTTTTAGCTTGTAGGTTGGCCTCTACACTCACAGCATCTCTTTGCATTTCTTCTAACATTGGAGAATTCCTTTCCCTAAGTTGGTAAGACATATCTGTATCAAATCCATCTGGGAATTTTATCAAAGCTAAGTCCTGAGGTTGTTTAAGATTTATAGGTATTGCATTGTATGTGTTTTTAAATCTAGCACAATAGCCTTGGACACTTTCACCTACTTCTCTTTTGATATTTTCATATTCTGATAAAATCTGGAGGGGGTTCTTTTTGACTTCCCACTTATTAAGGAAAGTTTGGTGAAATGCAAGAAGATCATTTATATTGTTTGTAAGTAAAGACTTAAACCACTTTCTGACTTCTCCTCCCAGACTTTGAGAAAACATTCTGAACACTTTCTTCATCTACCTCTTGTAAGTCGAAACAATCATTCATTTTATCTACATGTTGTTGGGATGTCAAGAGACCAATACTATCAAATAGGGTAATTTTAGACTGATAATCTTGTGGCATATTAGCCAATGGTGCGGGCAACACCAAAGGAGCATATCTGGTTGCCATGATTAGTTGTGGAGGAGGACCACTTGGAGGAAGTTGAACAGTGGATGAGGTTGGACTAGTACTAGGTGGAAATTAAATTAAGGGAATTTGAGTAACCTTGCTTGAAGAATGAAGAAAGGGGTGGGAATTATGAAGGCAGTAGGACTTGGTGACTGAATATGTGTAGGTTGGGATGTAAGGGAAGAGGCTGCTAGGTTTAAATAAGTTAACTATAATGACTCTTGAATGTAAGCATCATCAATTTCTGAGGTAAGATTTGTCACTAGATCTTGAAGTGTATCAAAATGTTGTAAGAGCTGAAGGTATGATTCAGTTTGTGAAGAAAGTTCTCTTATTGGGCTTTGTGGGAAGATTGATGAATCAAAGATAATATGATATTTCCAATAAACCTTGTTCAAAGTGTAAATCAAACTGGATATCTTGAAAAGTAACAAAGTTTTCAGGAAGTGAGTTAGTTCTGTGAAGAAGTATGTGGCTTGTCTGACTCTCAGTTCTAGGGGTTTTTCTTAGGATATTTTCAGGATTGTCCACTATGGTAGGAGGGTCTGGATCTAGATGGGATATAGTACAGATTCTTTTGGGATCCAGTGTTTAGATCTAACACACAGACAAACTAAATATACAAAAATAGAAGTAAAACCAATCTTAGGAGTTATAATGTCATACAAAGCTATTTAACTGGGTGCTCTGAACTCAAATGAAAGAATAAATTTTCAATAGGTCCCCAGTATGGTCACCACTATGTTATTGTTCTATGATTTTGAAGATTGGCAAGACAAATGTCACAAAAGATACATCAAACTGCTTATGATTCTAGGACCTAGCGTTCCTAGACTCAGAGAGGGCTAGATATAAAAATAAGCAGATTTGTAATTTGATTGCTTGGTTATTTGTTTGTTTGGTTGGGGCAGGTCATTCTAGAATATTTTCCATTGGGCTATGGAGTCAAAGGCTAGGTGTAAACATCATTATCTAGAGCAATTGCAAGGCAAACTAATTGTCTTTACTAGATCTTAAAAGCAGAGCGAGAAATGAAATGGTAGAAAAGTGATATCAATCAGGATTAAAAAGTAGTTAAGTATTTTTAAATCATACTTTGGAGGAAAACATTTAGATTGTAAACACAGATAGTAGTAAGGTGCTCCAACAACATATCTTAAACTATAATTTTTGCTTTACAATAAGAATCAAATATGCATGAATGGATAAACAGAGATACATTTAACATAGAAAAAAAGACATCACCATATCAAAACAAGCCAAGTAGGAGCAAATGGTCATTTTTATTGATGCTCCAGCTCGAAATTACAAAGCTCCAAAGAAAAGATAGTTCAAATAACTAGGGTCCAACCCCTAATACTCACAATACATGGAGCATTGAAACAAAAACTACAATGATTTGCCTTGTACACTTGGCAACCTACTATTTATTACAATGAAACGAAAAATGACTAATGTAACCATGAAGTGGCCATGCTGAGAAAAATAGGAAAGGTGGTCCCCTTTTTTAGGGATGTTGTTGCCTAAAATATTAATTTGACTGTAGAGGTTCTAGTGATGTGGCTGGTGCTGACTCAGTTCTATGTTGTCACTCTAATTGTCCTTGTCTCGTTCTTCCTGATAATCACATAACTACTCCACGCTTCATCATCTGGAACTTTGATTTTAGTTAATCTTTTGTATATTTCATCAGCCTATGTGTACTTAGAAAATGTTGGTTTGACCATAAATACGTGATTAAGTTCATGCTCAATGTAAATTAAATTGTTGATAGCTTCTAGCAATGTGTTTCCTGTTATGCTTCCTTTCATCTTGGACAAATTTGCACCGTCTATGGCTATGCCCTGGAGTCTCTTGGCATAATCTCCTTTTTCCATGAGTTTGTCATTTATGACAAACAGAGGGGGGAAACCTTTTTGATGTAAAGGCTACATTCTTTTAAAGAATTTATTGACTGTTAGTTCTAGAAGTTGACATTTTTCTTCTAGCTACACATTTAATCTCTTCTTTGTCAGCACCTTCTTGACTTGTAGTATAGTCTTTGTTCTATCTACCACTCCCAAATCTTCGAGCCCATACTTGTTCCTTGCATTCAAAAACTTGATTATCCTATTAGTTGTTGCTAGCATGTCTCCCAACTCTAGATTAGTAGTTGAAATGGCTTCTCTAGCCTTCTCCACCAATTCTTTTTGCTCAAAGATAATTTGGATGCTAGGAAAAATTTCATTCATACCATCGATTATATTGTGCTAAATAATCTCCTTAACTCTCCCTAGAGTGTTTCCAATAGATGATTCTTTCTCTGATTTTTGTACTGCTTCAATTAATGCCTTTTCCCTTTGTATTTCCACCAAGTGATTGCTTTCAACTCTTTTGATTTGATCTTGCAGCACATTTACTTGGGTTTCTAGTCTTTTTATCTCCTCAGTTTGCAGATGCATGCCTTCCATTGATCTAGCCAACTATTTTGTATTGCTTCATGCCCCTGTGACTATACTTGCTGGAGTAGTTATGGGAAGAGTTGTTAGGGGAAGGGCCTCCATTGTTGTGTTGGCTGTCTGTGCTGCCTTTTCTTTCCCTTACACCATCTTATCCATCTCTATTTCCATTTGTTTGATCTGGATATACTGCTCCACTATTAATTTCATCATATCAACCTTCAAGTTCTCTATTTCTTCTATTTACTTGGTTAGTGGGTCATGTGTAGCAGGCATCTTGAGTTGCTTCTTCAGAGCTGCTTTTATATATGTGGGATCATACCTAATCTTCACTATTAAGTCTTCCAAAGAGTTAATTTTATTTTCCTTTGACTCTGATGAAATCCTTTCTGTCTTCAACTGGGATTGAGCATTTGATAGGGCCACCTGCATCTTAAACAAATTCAGATAAGTGTTGGTTAGAGTAGATGAAATAATTTCGCCTATTTGCTTATGCATTTCTAGATGATCTGTTGAATGAACATTTCTGGCATCAAACTCAAAAGAAGTTGGCTTGTAGTCTGCTAGATTTTTAGGCTCTGCTGTCCGTGCCTCCAAAAATTCCATATGCATCTTTCCCTTTTCTGAATCAAAGGCAGTGAGAATTCTGCCTTATGCAATTGCACTTTGCTTCCAAAACTGAGCATAGGTGTTCTCTTTCAGTATTTCATTTCTTATTTTAATCTCTCTGAATGTATCAAAAGTTGTCTCTTCTTTTTCTTTAGTCACCTTTGTAGATGTGGACACTTGAAGAGACTGCTGCCTTTCTGAAACTGGAGTGGCAGGAAAAGATTGCCCTCCGGCTAGGGATGAATTTGGAATATCAATTATGTTAATCATTGTTTGTTGTGGTGATCCTTTGTCTATGTCCATGTGCGTTCTGGACTTTTTCCTGTATTTCAGCTTGAATTCCCTTATAGAAGTATCAGCCTTTGGATACTGATCTTCTCTATTCCTTTTCCCTATTATTCACTGTTCTTGTTCTTTTCCTTTTTCTGTTCTATATTTTGTGGTTTGCTTTTCCTGTTGTCTTGGAATTTGTGCACTGGAAGAAGAGATCACTTGTTCTTCAGCCTCCTGCAATGTATGAGGAATCCACTCAATCTAGTTCATATATTTTTCAATCTTTGGCCTTTGAGTGTGGATGTAGGTTGTTGACTTGTTTTCTACCCTCTTCTTGGAAATGATACCCCATGGATGATAATACCATGTGAAAATTTGGGTTAAGTTCATTTCTTTCAATCTTCTATTTTCCTCCTCCCCTGCTGCTTTGTTGTTACAAATTGAGGTTTGATCCTGAATTGGGACTTTTTCTTAGCTGGTACAAAATGCACTTCATCTACATTATTGATTTGTGTAATGTATTCCAGTGTGAAGATCCTTATGGGGATGAACTTTGGCAACTTGTATGGGGCCAACTCATAGCCATACACTCTTAATTCAGTGTAATTTTGGTACAAGTTCCGATCACCTGTACTGTCTTCGTCTGGCAGCTGCATAATTCTTCTTATTTATTCACTGATCCTAGGTTCTGCAGTCCCACTCAGGAGGCTAATTGCTGGGTGAACAAACATCTCCACAAATATCTTCTAGCTAAAATAATTTGGTTCTTTCAATACCAATGTTGTCCAGAATATCACTGATTGGGGTTCACCTTCTTCATTCATTTTTCTCACTGAAAAATGGAACCTGTCTGCCTAAAAATACACAAACATATATACCAACACAGAGGAATAATGAAACACTTCATCTGTGAAGAAATTAACAAGATGCTCATGGATGGAATCTACTAAAAATTAGAAAAAGTTAAAAAGGACAGAGGGCTTGGATTCTGTTGAGAGGATAGACAGGAAAGCTATGATAGCTTCATCAAGCCATTGATCTGAATAGTAGCCAAGTAAATAGGAAAGAATAGTGATAATGTGCCTAGTTCTGTCAGGGAGAACAGAGGAGGAATAAGGAGGATTCTTGTTTGGCAGAGGTGTGTTCTCAATCATGAAAAGTTCTAATATTTTGGCTCTCTTAGAAAAATCAATCTTTTGATACATTTCAGTGAGGAATTCATTGGAAAAGGGAGTAGTTCCTTCAATAACCGAGGCCTGCATCATCTATATAATGGACTTGGCATCAATTGTAAACAAAATATGTCTTGTTTGGGCCATCACTGCCCTTTGCTGTGGATTATAACATGAATGATATTTCCTGATTAGTTCTAAGCAATTGTGTGTTTTAGGAAAAATATAAAAAGGCATATTAGTGTCCTAGAGGCCTATGTCATCCATCTCCTCTACAAATTTATCTTCCCACCAGCTGTATATGTCAAACAAATCAGACTCTGAGAGTGTTTCATGGATCTTGAAATCCCTGTCTACAAGTGGTAGGTGATCCAAATCCAATGGTGGGTGCACAATTGGATTGAATACTTCTGGTTCCTTTTTATTTGGTGCCATGTCTTTCTTATCTAGCACTGATCTCTAAAAGATGTCTTATGTTGAATTTGAAACAGAAAGGGATAGAAAGAAATGGGATTGGTTAGAATCGAGATTCAAGAAAGGGAAATGGTAGTTACTACAGAAAATAAGTTCTCCTACAACTGCACTGTTGTTCTTTGTCTACACTGAGTGCTCTCTGTGTATGACTAAATGGAATATGCACCTGATAGCAGAAACAAACAGTTAAAATTAGAAAAACAGTGTGAACTGGCACTTTTATGGGTCTTGGATGATGTCGTTAGATTGGCTTGACTTGCGCAGGTCCGTTGGCTAATGGTCCAACCCAGTTATTGCTCATCATTGGGAGCGGAGGTGATTGGGCGGATGGGATAGGCTGGTGTTGTGAGGTGGTCGAAGCATCCAATTGTCGGAATAGCTGAGTAGTTTGATTAACAGCCTAAACCAATTTTTTGGGGGGCCTGGGGAGTGGTAAGTGGTGTGAGATGGGGTGGGTGTGAACTCGTGAGAGTGTGACACGTAAGCAACTAGAAATGTTGACTTCGGACCCTCGCCCCCCCCCCCCCAGATTAACTTTCGGAGGGTAAGGGGGTGCAGGAAAAGAACGAAGGTCATAGGATTGTGAGGGATGATCGTGGATTTAGTGAGATATGGGGAGTAGGTTAGAAAAGATGTGACGGGTGAGTGCAATGGTGGGGTAGGGAAATAAATGCAGGGTGGAGGACTATAGGGAAAAAGGGTATAGGGTATGGTTTGGGGAAATATATCGGTGAATAACATAAGACCTTCCCTTTTTAATTTTTTATCCTGACTTTTGGGAAAAATTAGAATATTTCCTCCAATATTAAAAGGTTTTTTTTTATGTCTTTCCTCTTTTCTTGAATTTTCTTCAATCTACCTACCCTTATTCTCTAATCTAGCATTTTCTTTTTCATTTTCTTGTGCAGGGTGTACCTGGAGTTGTAGACCCTTTGCTCTCTTTTTCTTCTTTTAAATTCTAACCTACTCTATCACTTATTTCTCCCTTGGTCCAGATTAAACAGTTGAACCAATTTTATTTCTACCTAGCTATTGATTTGCCAAGATTAAACTGTTTGGAAGATCTTTATTTTCTAACCTATCAACAGAAATTGAAATTTGTTCAATCATGCTTAGATTGTATGATCTGAACAACTTTTTGGGGTTTTTGTTTTTCTTCTTTTTTGTTTTATTTTTTTCTTTTTCTTCTTTTTTATATACCCTCTTTTCATTTCTTTTCTTTTCTCTTTTTTTTTGTGAAATCAATTGAACATTGAAATCTATGAACAATTTGAAATCTGCAAACTATGAAATTCTCAATCACCTTGAGATCCTATAAATTATAGGACCCTAACAGTGGCTCCATTTGGGGATGGCAGTTCTCATCTTGAAGTGTTAAGAACAGATGACCAGTAGCCTTGAGTCCTTCAAATGTACCTTCTCTTCAATCTAATTTATTTTTGTCAAATGAACTAACCAACTAAAAATATGAAGATTGTGATATTTACAATTGAGTGAGGGGATCTATCTGCTCATGAAAAATAATTTTTCAACATCCTTCCATTGACAGGACCTCCTGGTAATTTTGTTCCATCTAACTCTTTGAGAAAAATGCATTATTTCCTCTGTAAGTTGAAATAATATATGGACCCTTTCGGAGATTTTCAAATTTACTGTGCTTTCCTTTGTCTTCTCTTCTTGAGTCCCATTTTAACACTTTGTCTCCCATTTTGCAATCATCAGTTGTGGTTTTCTTGTAAAAAATATTCATTATATTTTCATCGACAACTTAAGTTCTATTGTATACCTCTTCTCTGGACTGTTATAATTGGATTATCTGATATATCCTTCTTTGAATATCATTTGTTTCACTTTGTACCTCTTGACTAATCTTCATAACTAGAACTCCCATGGAAGAACGAAGAACTACATATGTCCCATAAACCAATTGAAATGGGGACATGCCAATTGATTTCTTTGTAGTCAATCTATCAGCCCATAATGCATAGATCAATTTGTTATGCCATGACTTCTTATTGTCCTCCATTATCTTTTTGATGATGTTTACCAAACTTTTGTTGGAGGATTCAGCCAACCGATTACCTTGAGGGTAATAAGTTGTTGAATGACCCAAGGAAATATGATATTTGTGATAGAAATCCACCATATTTTTTTATTTGAAAGTTGCAGCATTATCAGTGATCAGTTTTCAAAGACAACTAAATCTGGAAACAATATTGGTTTCAAGGAATTTTATTATAGAAAAATCAGTAGCAGTTCTTGAAGGAGTGTCTTCTATCCATTTGTTAAAGTAGTATGTGGCAGTTAGGATCCATTTGTGCTAGGAAGAGGATGGAGGATGAATTTCACCAATCAAAATCCAATCCCCACTGTTGGAAATGGCTTTCAACAAAGATGGGTTTCAAGGGAAAAGGTAGTAATTTTCTCTTCCCTTCAAAGATTTGGCACTTATGGAAAGCAGTTACTATATTATGTATGTTTGGTAAAAGTGTACGCCAACAATAACCAACTCTAAGGATTTTATTAGAAGTAGTCTTCCAATAAAAATGGCCTCCACGGTCACTTTCATGGAATTCTTGCATAACTTTGTCAGCATAATCTTTTAACAAACATCTGAGTAGGACACCTCCAGCATATTTCCAATATAATGTACTATCAACAATGCAAAATTTGATTGTTTTCAATTTGAGAAACCTAGCCTTTGTTTTAGATAATCCAAGAGGAGCATATAAATTGAAAAGAACATATAAAAGGTCTGCATACTAGGGAGAATTTAGATATGCCTCATCTATTGATGGAGTCGCCAATTCCTCAAGATCATCCAAAGAAAAAGCCATTTTGATGTCTAGTGCATTGAAATTTGATTCAGCCATCAGTTTGGCTAATCCCTGTCCTTTGATCAACTTGGTGGGCTTGATTTCTATATCATATTCCAATATCACAGCTATCTATTTGCCTCTCTTTCCCTCAGGTCCATTTTGAGTAAGAATATCTTTGACAGCTATATTAGGCACATAAGCAATGATATGAGAATGTAAAATGTAAACCTTGAAATCTTTAATTGCTTTGACTAAAGAAAATGCCTATTTTTCCATGATATTGTATTTCAAATAAGCATCCCTCAGATATTTGCTAAAGAGTGTTATTGGTTGTTCATGTCCTTCCTTGTTTTTTTGTAATAGCATAGCAGTGATAGTATGTTCAGATGCAAAAGAAAAGATAATAAAATATTTAGTGAAATCTAGGCTGATTAAAACTAGAGTTTCTGTTAGTGCATGTTTGACTAGATCAAAGATTGTCTGGCTTCAACATTCCACTTGATTTCTGTGTCTTTCTTGAGCATGTTTGTTATACTGAGTAGTTCAGCAAGATTTGGTATGAATCTTCTCAAAAAATTGATATTTCCAATAAAAGATTGAAGTTCTTTCATGTTTCTTGGATGACTGATTTTAAGGATACCTTCCATCCTAATGGGGACAATTCCAATTCCATCCTTGGAGATGATATGGCCTAAATGTTTTCCTTCTTCAAGACCAAACAATGTTTTCTTGGGATTGAAGGAGATATGAAATTTTCTACATTTTTCAAATACTTTTCTTAGATGTGCTAAGTTTTCTTCATCAGTTTTTGAAAATACAATGATGTCATTGAAGTAAATCACAATGAAATATCCAATCTCTTCTGACAAAGCAATTCCCATTGCTCTCTAGAAAGTAGCACCTGCATTCATTAATCCAAAGGGAATTTTAACATACATGAAAGTTCCCCAAGGAGTAGTAAAATTAGTCTTATCTTGATCATCAGGGTGTACCAAAACATGATTGTAGCTTGAAAAACCATCCAGCAAGGAAATCCTACTAGAACCCATTGGCCGTTGCAATACATGATCCATCTTTGGTAAGGGATAGTTGTCCTTAAGGGAAACCTTGTTTAAATTCCTAAAGTCAATGCATAGTCTTATCTCACCACTTTTTTTTCTTGTAGGTACAATATTGGATACCCATTTAGAATATCTAATTGGGACTTTGATCTTAGCATCATACATTTTCTTGATTTCCTTTTCCACCAAAGACATTAGGACATGGTTTATCCTACGTAGTTTCTGTTTAAAGGGCTTTCGGTCTTCTTTGATCGTAATTTTGTGTTGTATAATGCTAGTATCATAGGCTTTTAAATTCTCATATCTCCAGGAAAATACATCTATAAATTCTTTGAACATAGCTATATACTTTTTTTTAGCCATCAGAGGTAATGATTTTGACAATTTTATGATTTTGGGGTTCAGTTCACTACCTATGTTGCATTCCTCAATGTTGATTCATGTTGGTTCCATTTTTGGCTTTCTAGCAACATCATTAAAGTCAAACAATTCTTCTAGAGGGGCAAGCCCTCTAGGTAAAACATTATCTTTGAGTTGTATTATTTTGAATTCTTATTTTTCTAAATCTTTACGTATTTCAGTTCTTTGTAAAATTTTATTTATAGAAATTATTTCATCAAAAACAACAAGTTGATCTAATTCAATATCTACAACAATTTGGCTGTCTATTTAATCTTCCAGATATATGTTGGTGTCTTCAAATCCGTCTTTTGATTGCAAAAAGGTTTCAATCTACTTATCACTTCCAAAAACTTGCCAGTACCTCATTTTATGAGGCACTGCAGGATGGTGTTTTACTTCTACTGTGTATTGTTTATTTGGATGAGGTAATTTACAAGTACTGGCTAAAAACTCTAGTCCATTGGCTAGGGCATTCTAGAGCCTAGGGATAATGGCAAGTTCATACTCTTCAAAGGTTTTAAGAAACTCCATCACAACATGTCGGTACTCTCTCAATCTTGGGTGTTTTGTAGAATATTGTCCTTCGATTTGTTTGATGATGAGTTCAGGGTCCCCCTGGACATAAATAATTCTAGCACCTGACTTTTTAAGAAACATCAACCTAATAATAATGCCCCATGTACTACTATGTTGTTTATACACAAAAACTTCAATTTATAAGAATAACCTTTAGCCTGATTAGTCATTGGATTATATAACCATACTCCTGCTCCTGATCCTGTTTTACCACATGAGCCGTCAAAAGTCATATTCCAAAGAGGTTTTGTTTTAGGGTTCTATTGCTTAATGGGTATTTGTGTCACCTATTCTTCATCAAGTTCATTTTCTACCTGTTTGACCTGTGTATCTATGTCTCCATCATTGTCATTAGACAGTATGAAGGAATCAAGATCAGTATGGACTGAGTGGAGGGGGTAGTTGTTTGGCTTCTCTTGAATACTCACCATATACTTCATTAAGATTTCTCTATACAACCTTCTTGATTGACCAAATACTAGTATTGTGGCATATGTCATATCCATTTAAAGTGTCCCTTGTAACTTAGCTCCCCAAGATCTTGATAATAACATACCATACTTAGGAGGGATGTCTACTACTACAATATCCATCACTAAACTTTTTGCTGGTATCTGGGCTAGTGTGACACAAAGGTCTTTAATGAGAGCTAGACATCTAACCTTGCTGGAATCAAATGAATATAGATCTTTGTATGGTCTAGTGATTTCAAGTCCAAGTTTTTCGTAACAATCTTTGGCATGAGATTATGTGATGCACCTGAATCTAACATAGCATTATGAAGGATCTTGTCATGAATATTGAGGCTAACATAAAATGGAGGAACACCCCCCTCTTGAGGCTTGCCATCAACTTATGTCCCAAACAATAGTTCAGGTTGGTCATCATTCAAATGTATTGTATCAATGTTTTCTCCTATATTGAGGGCTTTTAGAACCTAGGACCTATACACATTTTTGTTTACCGATTTATTAAGAGGAATAGAGATCTTGAGTTTAGCAATTTCATTCTCAATGCTGAAGGGTGCTTGGTTTTTAAGCATGTTTGAGAAATCAACCTTTTCTGCTATGGTCTTTTTTATGAGCTCGGTTTGTTTATTTGTAGTATGTGCTTCAATTTGAACAACTTTTGTTGACACATCAATTATTTTCTTCCTTTCTAGATTGTTGTCATTTCTCTTAGAGCTTTCAGCTATTTTCTTGGGATTAGGCTCTAAAGTTTTCTTGGCAGAAATATTAGAATCCTTTTTGTTTAAACTATCACTGTTTTTCTTGTTCCTGAGATTATATTGTCTATGGAATTCTAAGATAGCATTTTTCAAAACCATGTTTATAGTCATCAAATTCTTCAAATTCTAGTTCTATTTGAGTTAACAAAAATAATTCCTGCTCCTCTTGAGCAAGAAAAACAGAATTATCTTCATTAGTTCCCATTAAATTAATCTAATTTTCCTCAGCTTCTTCAACTACACTTATATCTTCATCAGCATAATTTTCTTGAAATGGTGGCCTAATTTGTTGATCTGGTCCTCTTTGATCTCTTTGTCTGATTTGGGGAGTGTTTCTCTTCTGGTTTGGATTACGGTTCTATTGGACAGGTGTGTTTTCCCTAAGAACATTCCTATCATTTATATTTATTCTCTCCATCATTCTTTCCGTAGTTCTTATTAAGGAATCAATCTTTGCTTCGGCTAAAAAAGTTGATGCTTCTTCTCTGAATTTTTTTTCAATTCTCATCCTTTCTCTTTTAACTTGTAGGTTGACCTCTACACTCACAACATCTCTTTGAATTGCTTCTAATGTTGGAGAATTCCTTTCCCTAAGCTGGTAAGACATATCTGTATCAAATCCATCTAGGAATTTTATCAAAGCTAAGTCGTGAGGTGGTTTAAGATTTATAGGTTGTTGGAAATAATACTGAGAGGGGGGGGGGGGGGGGGAATCAAAATTAGCAAATCACTAACTTTTTCATTTCCATAATCATATTCATATACGCTACTTCAGTTAAGGGAGCCCGCGTGTACATGCAACTGTGTTTAATGCAACTAGCGTATATCCAGTAAACTTATGATTCAGTTAATCCATTATATGTTGATATTTAATCAGTGCATCAGAACTTCATTAACCAAATAAACAGTAAACAGGTACAGTAAAATAGAACAGATCATCACATATAAGAAACACACATGAACACCATGATATAAGGTGGAAACCTAATGCGGGACAAAAACGACCTGTTGCCATCTTCCTTTAATATAAGAAACACCTATTTACAATCTTGTATTGGCGCAGAATCATACCAGTATGCAAGCACCCACCTACAGAAGGCTACAACCTTCTCTCGTTCTGCAGCTTCTACTGGAAGGGAGCTACAACCCCCTAACTCTTGTACTAGCCGATATATTTACTAGTATGTAGGGGCTGACCTACAGAAGGCTATCACCTTCTCTTTTCTTCCAGGGACCACGTTTTATAAATTTTTAGACTGGATCCATCAATACAAAATAATCACCACTGCAATACAAGCATCAATTATATCTGCATCACCAATCTCTGAGTCACCCAACAACTGAATCACTAAAACCCTATCATCAAAACACAGTCACTAGAAGACAAAACAGAACCCAGAACTCTGCAACAACCACTAGAACCAAAAGCAACCTCAAATATCAAATATCATAATGTATACGCTACTTGGATGTGTTGAACCAGCGTGTATACACACTTTCACCAAAGGGAACCCATGTACAAACCTTGAAATAATTACTTATACCTTCCCTACAATTTTCAACTTCAGATATACCCAGAACATAAGATATAAAGGATAAGTCATGCGTCAGTATTCATATCTGAATTATTCATGATCATACCATATAATGATAATGCATTATAGCCTTCATGATCTCGGTTCATCAACCTTCATTCGCCACATAGGTGCATCCTTAACAAAGCATCACATACCCATAACCTGCATACTAGATCTCACCCTTCATCAGATATTCATCACTTGCACACTTGCACTTTGGCCTAATTATATTCTTCTCCTTATATAGGTTTAGGCGTCTCTCAATACCATGGTCCAAAACCACGTAGGATCGATACCTTGGACCCAATACCTGGGGTCAATACCTCGGATCAAATACCATGGACCAATACCAAAATACCATGGTCCAAATACCACGGACCAAAACTTAGTTTTCCGACATGCACGCGCCTTTCCTTCTGTGAAAGTGCTTGTGTATGTTATACGTGCCTTTGTATATTGTGAATCTGTGTGTATATGCGACTTGGTATATAGTGAACCTATGTATACCTTTCTTTCTTCATTCTTGTTGTTTACCTATTATACTGTGATCTTTCATCTGAGAGAGTTGCCATCAAGGACAACACTTGTGTCATACCTGTATCATAATGCCAACAATCTCCCCCTTTGGACTTGATGGCAAAAACCCCACCAAGTCGCAATCTCCCCCTTTGACATCAAGGGCAAAGGGTGGACCAAGATATTCTCTCCCTTGATATACATTATGATGTCCATACTCCTCCTAAGTACATGCTGAAATCTCTGATTGAGCTCCCCCTTTGTACATGCTAAGATGTATCAATCCATTCATGCTCCCCCTGAGCACATCCCGAGTCTGCAAAAATATTTTTCAAAATAACATGACTCTACAACTCAACTAAGTGAGTTTGACCTTCCTATCACCAATGACTCATACATACATCAATCTTCCAATCAAGTGCGGATATACCAAATGTTTATACATGACTGAAATAGACATTATTATGTCATCCTTCTCATGCAAAGTGGGGTTACAAATTAGGTCCTTTCATGACCTTTACATGAAATGATATACATGACTTTTATAACAATGACCAGCAATCTAAACAAGACCATGATAGTCATCAACAACTATCGTACACCATATATGATCTGCACCATAAGCATCTGTCACGAGCATCCAGACCTGCAACCTGCAATACCATTCTCTTTGCCAACCAACAATAAGTAGCAAGATGTATCATTTAGCCACATAAGCATCATCACCAAATACTTCTAACCATAATGCCAACAATGCATTATTCGAAGCATATGCTCCTCCTGAACCTGTTCCATCTATTTAGTGTCAAATCTGATCATGTATATATCCGCAAGAAGTATCAAGGCATCATCATCATCAAGTTAGGATCAAAAACACTTCTAAACAACATCTTATGAGTACCAACACATTTCCACACATCATCAACAAATTGTAACCATTATCAAACAAAGAAAATAATTGACTAAATCATATCACACCCTTTTTCTTGAGTCTGTCCCACTGCTTTTCCTCAAACCAACATATACGCGACTATGCAGCTTCGAACTCGCGTGTACACGTGACTTGTCTTTATGAAACTTGCGTATGATATTTATAACACTGAGGTTCCACACCTTCAGCTCCCTCTGAGTTTTTCATGTCTATATACTCTGCTATGTCACATCTTTCTGGTTGTACTTCCTTTTTCTTCCATGTCTTCGACTGTGATGATGTTTTTTGGTATGGTGCCCAAAATATTCTCCTGCATTCCTTGGCTATATGTCCAAACTTGTTAAATGCATAACATCTTACATGTTTCATATTCCTTTTATCGCAATCAATAGCTTTGTGACCAAACATATTGCAAGAAAAACAATATCCCTTAAAGTACGTGGAACGTGATGATATTTCTATGTGATAGTCTTGAACCATTCTACTTCTGCATCTAGATACAACATGTCCAAGATTATGACATTCATAACATTCAACATTATTCATCGGAGGAAATAACCATCTATCACTTCCACAGTTAGGAGCAAAAGATTTTCTTTGAAGACTTTCTTTCCTTGGTTGTTGATGGGGTTGACCTCTCATCTCCTTGTTGAACATTTCAGATTTTGCATTAGAGTTCCTTACCTCACCTTATGAGCTAGATGCACCTTCAACAGATTCATAAAAACCAAGACCAGTTTTGATAGCAGGCAACCTTTGACTACTAAGAATATTATCCAAAATCTTAGTACTGTCTTGAAATCATAATGGTTTATTTTTTTCTTCTAATTTGCCTTTCAAGATATTTACCTCAACCTGATGTTGTTCTTCCTTTTCTAGATATTACCTCTTCAAGATTTCTTCAGAATTTCTTCCTTCTTCCACTTGTTGCCTTAGTTTGAGAATCTCATTTTCTTGTTCTTCATTCTGATCCTACAGCATTTGACATACTCTGAAGCCACACTCCAGCTAAGCTTTTAAACTGATAACTTCTTCTTTGAGGACACTCTCCCTTTTGTTAAATAGATCTTATTGATCTATGATTTTATCTGATGCTTCATTTGCTGGTTCATCTTGAATCTGAGGTGATTCAAAATCTGCATACTTGCTTCCACATAATAGCAGGCTGCCACTGTTCCTTTGAGCTGTCTTCCTCTTCTGACGTGCTTTCTTTCCCATTGTTCTATGGATCTCCTTCAAGCGATCAAGCTTCTACCAAAGGACCTTCTCTAATACCAATTGTTGGAAATAATACTGAGAGGGCAAGGGTGAATCAGTATTAGCAAATCACTAACTTTTTCATTTCCATAATCAGATTCATATACGCTACTTCAGTTAAGGGAACCCGCGTGCACACGCAATTGTGTTTAAAGCAACTAGCGTATATCCAGTAAACTTATGATTCAGTTAATCCATTATATGTTGATCTTTAATCAGTGCATCAGAAATTCATTAACCAAATAAACAGTAAACATGTGTAGTAAAACAAAACAAATCATCACACATGAACACCATGATAAGGAGCCAATGCGGGACAAAAACCACCTGCTGCCTTCTTCCTTTAATATAAGAAAAACTTGTTTACAATCTTGTACTGACGCAAATGCATACCAGTATGAAGGAACCCACCTGTAGAAGGCTACAACCTTCTCTTGTTCTTGAGCTTCTACTGGAAGGGAGCTACAACCCCCTAGCTCTTGTACTATTCAATATATTTACTAGTACGTAGGGGCTGACCTACAAAAGGCTACGACCTTATCTTTTCTTCCAGGGACCACGTTTCATAAATTTTTACACTGGATCCATCAATACAAAAAAATCACCACTACAATACAACCATCAACTATATCTGCATCATCAATCTTTGAATCACCCAACAACTGAATCACTAAAACCCTGTCATCAAAACACAGTCACTAGAACACAGAGCAGAACCTAGAACTCTGCAACAACCACTAGAACCAACAACAACCTCAAATATCAAATCTCATAATGTATATGCTACTTGGCTATGTCAAACCAGTGTGTATACGCACTTTCACCAAAGGGAACCTGTGTACAAATATAAAAATAATTACTTATATCTTTGCTGCAATTTTCAACTTTAGATATACCCAGAACATAAGATATAAAGGATAAGGCATGCGTCAGTGTTGCGATTTGAATTATTCATGATCATACCATATAATGATAATGCATTCTAATCTTCACAATCCTGGTTCATCAACCTTCATTCACCACATAGGTGCATCCTTAACAAAGCATCACATACCCATAACCTGCATACTAGATCACACCCTTCATTAGATATTCATCACTTGTACACTTGAACTTTAGCCTAATGATATTCTTCTCCTTATATAGGTTTAGCCCTCTCTCAATACCATGGTCCAAAACCATGTAGTATCGATACCTTGGACCCAATACCTGGGGTCAGTACCTCGGATCAAATACCATGGACCAATACCAAAATACCATGGTCCAAATACCACAGACCAAAACTTAGTTTTCTGACATGTACACACCTTTCCTTCTGTAAAAGTGCGTGTGTACATTATACGCGCCTTTCTATATAGTGAACTTGCGTGTATACGTGACTTGGTATATAATGAACCTGTGTATACCTTTCTTTCTTCATTCTTGTTGTTTACCTGCTATACTATGATATTTCATCTGAAAGAGTTGCCATCAAGGACAACACTTGTGTCATACCTGTATTATAATACAAACATAGGTATTGCATTGTATGTGTTGTTAAATCTAGCACAATAGTCTTGGACACTTTCACCTACTTCTCTTTTGATATTTTCATATTCTGATAAAATCTGGAGGGGGTTCTTTTTGACTTCCCACCTATTAAGGAAATTTTGGTGAAATGCAAGAAGATCATTTATAGTGTTTGTAGGTAAAGACTTAAACCACTTTCTGACTTCTCCTCCCAGAATTTGAGCAAACATTCTGAGCTTAACACTTTCTTCATCTACCTCTTTTAAGTCTAAACAATCATTCATTTTATCTACATGTTTTTGGGTTGTCAAGGGGCCAGTACTATCAAATAGGGTAATTTTAGACTGATAGTCTTGTGGCATATTAGCCAATGGTGAGGGCAACACCAAAGGAGCATATCTGGCAGCCATGATTAGTTGTGGAGGAGGACCACTTGGGGATCTTGAACAGTGGATTAGATTGGACTAGTACTAGGTGGAAATGAAATTAAAGAAATTTGAGTAACCTTGTGTTGAATAATGAAGGAAGGGGTGGGAATTATGAAGGTAGTAGGACTTGGTGACCAAATATGTGTAATTTGGGATGCGAGGGAAGAGGCTGCTAGGTTTAAATAAGTTAATTCTACTGACTGTTGAAGGTAAGCATCATCAATTTATGAGGTGAGATCTGTCACTAGATCTTAAAGTGTATCAAAATGTTGTAAGAGTTGAAGATCTGATTCATTCTATGAAGAAAGTTCTCTTATTGGGCTTTGTGGGAAGATTGATGGATCAATGATAATATGATCTTTCCAATTCTCTGATTTGGTTCTGAATAAACCTTGTTCAAAGTGTAAATAAAACTGGACATCTTGAAAAGTAACAAAATTTTCAGGAAGTGAGTGAGCTCTGTGAAGACGTCTGTGGCTTGTCTGACTCTCAGTTCTAGGGGTTTTTCTTAGGATCTTTTCAAGATTGCCCACTATGGTAGGAGGATTTGGATCTGGATGGGATCTAGTAGAGATTCTTTTGGGAGCCAATGTTCAGATCTAACACACAGACAAACTGAATATACAAAAACAAAAGTAAAACCAATCTTAGGAGGTATAATATCATACAAAGCTATTTAACTAGGTACTCTGAATTCAAATGAAAGAATAAATTTTCAATATGTCCCCAGTATGGTCACCACTATATTATCGTTCTGTGATTTTGAATATTGGCAAGACAAAAGTCACAAAATATACATCAAACCGCTTATGAGTCTAGGACCTAGCCTTCCTAGACTCAAAGAAGTCTCTCTCTGTATATTTATGATTTAACTTTAATTTCAGCATTTTAATGTGTTAGGCTAGATATAAAAATAAATATATTTGTAATTTGGTTGCTTGGTTGTTTGTTTGTTTTGTTGGGGAAGGTCATTTTAGAATGTTTTCCATTGGGCTATGGATTCAAAGGCTGGGTGGTAACATCAATTTTCTAGAGAAATTGCAAGGATATCTAACTATCTTTACTGGATCTTAAAAGTAGAGTGAGAAATGAAATGGTATAAAAGTGATATCAATCATGATTAAAAATTTGTTAAGTATTTTTTAATCATACTTTATAGGAAAACATTTAGATTGTAAACACGGATAGTAGTAAGGTGCTCCAACATCATATATTAAACTATAATTTCTTCTTTACAATAAGAATCATAGATGCATGAATGGATAAACAGAGATACATTTAGCATAGAAAGAAAGAAATCACCTGATCAAAACAGGCCAAGTATACTGCAAGCGATTCTTTTTATTGATGCTCCAGCTCAAAATTACAAAGCTCCAAAGAAAAGATAGTTCAAATAACTAGGGTCCAACCCCTAATACTCCACTACATGGAGTATTTAAACAAAAACTACAATGATTTACTTTGTACACTTGGCAATCTATTATTTATTACAATGAAATGAAAAATGACTAATGTAACCACGAAGTGGCCACACTAAGAAAACTAGGACATGTGGTCCTCTTCTTTAGGGATGTTGTTGCTTGGAATATTAATTTGACTATAGAGGTTCTACTGATGTGGCTGGTCCTGACTCAATTCTGTGTTGTCACTCTAATTGTCCTTGTCTCATTCTTCCTGATAATCACATAGCTCACTCCACGTCTCATCATCTGGAACTTTGATTTTAGTTGATATTTTGTATATTTGGTTAGCCTCAGTGTACTTAGAAAATGTTGGTTTGACCAGAAATACGTGCTTAAGTTCATGCTCAATGTAAATTAAATTGTTGATAGCTTCCAGCAATGCATTTCCTGTTATGATGCCTTTGATGTTGGACAGATTTGCAGCATCTATGGCTATGCTTTGGAGTCTCTTGGCATAATCTCCTTTGTCCATGAGTTTTTCATTTATAAAAAATAGAGAGGGGAGACCTTTCTGATGTAAAGGATAAATTCTTTTAAATAATCTATTGACTATCAATTCTAAACTTGACATTTTTCTTCTAGTTGCACATTTAAGCTCTTCTTTGTTAGCACCTTATTGACTTGTAGTATAGTCTTTGTTCTATCTGCCACTCCCAACTCTTCCAGCTCATACTTGTTCCTTGCATTCAAAAACCTAAATATCCTGTTAGTTGTTGCTGGCATGTCTCCCAACTCTGCATTAGTAGCTGAAATGGCTTCTCTAGCCTTCTCCACCAATTCTTTCTGCTAAAAGATAATTTGGATTCTAGGCCAAATTTCATTCATACCATCGATTATATTGTGCCAAATAATCTCCTTAACTCTCCCTAGAGTGTTTCAAATAGATGATTCTTTCTCTGAAATTTGTAGTGCTTCAATTAATTCCTTTGTCCTTTGCATTTCCACCAAGTGATTGTTTTCAGCTCGTTTGATTTGATCTTGCAGCACACTGACTTGGGTTTCCAGTCTTTTTATCTCCTCAGTTTGCATATTCATGCCTTCCATTGATCTAACCAGTTGTTCTATAATGCTTCTTACTCCTGTGACTATACTTGTTGGAGTATTTATGGGAAGGGTTTTTAGTGGAAGGGCCTCCATTGTTGTGTTGGCCATCTATGTTGCCTTTTCTTTCTCTTGCACCATCTTCTCCATCTTTGTTTCCATTTCTTTGATCCGAATAGACTTCTACTATTAATTTCATCATATCAGCCTCCAATTTCTTTGTTCCTTATATTTCCTTGGTCAGTGGATCATGTGTAGCAGGCATCTTGAGTTTCTTCTTCAAAGTTTCTTTTCATATCTGAGGGATCATACCCAATCTTCACTACTAAGTCTTCCAAAGACTTAATTTTATTGTCCTTTGACTATGATCAATTCATTTCCATCCTCAACTGGGATTGAGCATTTGATAGGGACACCTGCATCTTAAACAAATTCATATAATTGTTGGTAAGAGTAGATGAAATCATTTCACATGTTTTCTTATGCATTTCCAGCTGATCTATTGGATGAAAATTTCTGGCATCAAAATCAAAAGAAGTTTTCTTGTAGTCTGTTGGAGTTTTAGGCTATGTTTTTTGTGCCTCCAAAAATTCCATATGCATCTTGCCCTTTTCTGAATCAAAGGAAGAGAGAAGTCTACCTTGTGCAATTGCACTCTACTTCCAAAACTGAGCATAGGTGTTCTTTTTCAATATTTCATTTCTTATTTTGATCTCTCTAAATGTATCAAAGATTGTCTCTTCTTTTTCTTCAGTCACCTTTGTAGATGAGGAAACTTGAAGAGGCTGTTGCCTTTCTGAAATCGGATTGGCAGGAAACGATTTCCTTCCAACTGGGGATGAGTCTGGAATGTCAATTATGTTGATCACTGTTTGCTGTGGTGATCCTTTGCCTATGTCCATGTGCTTTCTGGACTTTTTCTTGTATTTCAACTTGAATTCCCTTACAGAAATATTAGCTTCTAGAGGCTGATCTTCTCTATTCATTTTCCCTATTATTCCCTGTTCTTGTCCTTTTCCTTTTTCTGTTATGTCTTTTGTGCTCTGCTTTTCCTGTTGTCTTAGAGTTTGGGAACTAGAAGAATAGATCACTTATTCTTCAGCCTCCTGCAATGTATTAGGCATCCACTCAATCTGGTTAATGTATTTTTCAATCTCAGGCCTTTGAATGTGGATGTAGGCTGTTGACTTTTTTTCTACCCTCTTCTTGGAAATGATACCCCGTGGATCATAAGACCATGTGAAACTGTAGGAAAAGTTCATTTCATTCAATCTTATATCTGCCTCCTCCCCTACTACTCTGATGTTACAAATGAAGGGACCAATCTGAGATTTGATCCTAAATTGGGACTTTTTCTTAGCTGATACAAAATGCACTTCATCTGCATTAATCATTTGTCTAATGTATTCCAGTGCAAATATCCTCATGGGGAGGTACATTGGCAGCTTTAATGGGGCTAACTCATATCCATACACTCTTAATTCAGTGTAATTTTGGTACAAGTACCAATCACCTATTCTGGCTTGGTCTAACAGTTGCATAATTATCCTTATTTCTTCATTGATCCTAGGTTCTGCAGTCCCACTGAGGAGGCTCATTGCTGGGTGAACAAACATCTCCAAAAATGTCTTGTAGCTAAAATATTTTGGTTCTTTCATCACCAATGTTACCAGAATATCAATGATTGTGGTTCACCTTCTTCATTCATTTTTCTCACTGAAAACTGGAACTTGTCTACCTAAAAATACACAAACATATGTACCAACATTGAGGAATAATGAAACACTTCATCTATGAAGAAATTGACAAGCTTCTCATCGATGGCATCTACTAAAAATTGGCTGAAGTTGAAAAGGACAGAGGGCTTGGATTTTGTTGAGAGCATAGACAGGAAAGCTACGATAGCTTCATCAAGCCATTGATTTGAATAATAGCCAAGTAAATGGGAAAGAACAGTGACAATGTGTATAGTTCTGTAAGGGAAAACAGAGGAGGAATAAGGAGTATTCTTGTTTGGAAAAGGTGTGTTCTCAGTCATGAAAAGTTCTAATGTTTTGTATCTCTTAGAAAAATCAAGCTTTTGATACATTTCAGTGAGCACTTCATGGGAAAAGGGAGTAGTTCCTTCAATAACCGGGGCCTGCATCATCTGCATAATGGACTTGGCATCAAGTGTAAAAAAAATATTCCTGTTGGGGCCATCACTTCCCTTTGTTGTGGATTTTAGCATGAATGACATTCCCTGATTAGTTCTAGGCAACTGTGTGTTTTAGGAAAAATATAAAAAGGCAAATTAGTGTCCCAGAGGCCTATGTCATCCATCTCCTCTACAAATTTATCTTCCCACCAGCTGTATATGTCAAACAAATGAAACTCTGAGAGTGTTTCATGGATCTTGAAATCCACGTCTGCAAGTGGTAGGTGATCCAAATCCAATGGTGGGTGCACCATTGGATTGAATACTTCTAGTTCCTTTTTCTTTGGTGCCATGTATTTCTTCTCTGGAACTGATCTCTGAAAGTGGTCCTATGTTGAATTTGAAACAGAAAGAGATAGAAAGAAATGGTAATTTGGTGAGGGAAAAATAAAAGGGATTGATTAGAATTGGGATTCAAGAAAGGGAAATGGTAGTTATTGCAGAAAATAAGTTCTCCTACAACTACACTGTTGTTCTTTGTTTTCACTACTTGCTTTCTGTGTATGACTATATGGAATATGCACAGTAGCATAAAACAACAGTTAAAATTTGAAAAATGGCATGAACTAGTGCTTTTATGGGGTTTGGATGATGTTTTTAGATTGTCTTGACTTGGTATGGGTCTGTTGGCCAATGGGTCCAACCCATTTATTGCTCATCGGCACGAGCGGAGGTGATTGGGCGGATGGGACGGGTTGGTGTTGTGAGGTGGCGGGAGCATCCAACAGTCGAAACAACGGAGCGGTTTAATTAACAACCTAAACTAATTTTTAGGGGGCCTGGGGAGTGGTAAGTGGTATGAGCGGGGGGGGGGTGCAAACTCTTGAGAGCATGACATGTAAGCAGCTGGAAACCACTGACTTAGGACCCCCCCTTCCGGGATTAACTTTTGAAGGGTAAGGGGGGGCCAAAAAAGAACGAAGGTCATAGTATCCTAAGGGATGATCGAGGATTTAGTGAGATATGGGGGGTAGGTTAGACCGGATGTGATGGGTGAGTGTGATGGTTGGATAGGGAAATAAATGCAGGGTGGCAAACTATAGGGAAAAAGGGTATAGGTTGTGGTTTTGGGAAATATTGGGGAATAAAATAAGACCTTCCCTTTTTTATTTTTTATCCTGACTTTTAGGAAAATTAGAATATGTCCTCCAATATTAAAAGGTTTTTTTTTATGTCTTTCCTCTTTTCTTGAATTTTCTTCAATATACCTACCCTTATTCTCTAATCTAGCATTTTCTTTTTCATTTTCTTGTGCAGGGCATACTTGGAGTTGCAGACCCTTTGTCTCTTTTTCTTCTTTTAAGTTCTAACCTACTCTATCACTTATTTCTCCCTTGGTCCAGATTAAAAAATTGAACCAATTTTATTTCTACCTAGCTACTTATTTGCCAAGATTAAACTATTTGGCAGATCTTTATTTTCTAACCTATCAACAGAAATTGAAATTTTTTCAATCATGCTTAGACTATATGATTTGAACAACTTTTTGGAGTTTTCTTTTTTCTTCTTTTTTGTTTTCTTTTGTTCTTTTTCTTCTTTTTTATATACCCTCTTTTCATTTCTTTTCTTTTCTCATTTTTTGTTAAATTAATTGAACATTGGAATCTATGAACAATTTGAAACCTGCAAACTATGAAATGCTTAATCACCTTGAGGTCCCATAAGTTATAAGACCCTAACAACTACCAAGATTTTGTAAATGGGAGTGAGAAGATACCAAAATGGGAGCCGTTGTGCTCCGAATTGGTGCAAGAAGAGATAAGACAGACAACCAGAGATGGAACCTCATACAAGCATGACGATGAGGATAAGTGTGCCTTGGCTGGAAAGGAAAAGGAAGGGAAAGGGAAGAAATCCCAATCCAAAGGTGATTCTATTTTGGCAGGAAAGAAGGACTTATCAAAGATTAAATTTTTTCACTATCATGAGCTGGGACACTATTCCACGAAGTGTTCGCATAAGAAGGTCAGCAAGAAGCCCTTAGGAGGATTGGCAGGTGAATCTCTAGCTTCATAATTCAAGTTTGATTTCACCCTCATTGCATGCATGGTGATATCAGTGATCAGTAGTGTGTGGTATCTTGATAATGGAGCCTCATTTCATATGACAAAAAAAAAAAAAAAATCAGCGACTTAGAGGAGAAGGACCTCCATATGCACATCAATATGGGAGATGATGGAAGGTATAGCATGACTAAAATCAGTACTATAACTTTTCAAAGGGATTTTGGTTCTCCTCTCACATTAAAAGATGCCATGTATGTTTTGTGTTTGAAGAAGAATTTAGTTTTAGTTTCTACATTGGAAGACCATGGCTACGATCTGATATTGATCAAAGGAAAGGGTTTCCTTCATCGCATAGCCATAGGACAAGTGAATTGGATCAAGGTTCAAGTGAGGAAACTTGAATGTAGATGATTGTGTTGCTTGGAGCATGAAATTAGAGAAGCTATAGAGCTTAGACATCTGTGAATTATGGCATATGTGACTTGGTCGTTTGCACAATGGAGCTTTGAAGATAATGCAATATATTTCTACAGGAATTCCCAAGGGTGCACTATAGCATCTTGATACATGCAAGGGGTGTACATTGGGGAAGTACACCAAAGCCACGTTTCATGATAAAGACAATTGAGCACAAGCGGTCCTTGAAAGAGTTCACTTAGATGTGCGTTGACATTTCTCGATAGCCTCCATGGCCAAGCACAGGTATTATGTTATATTTGTAGATGAATTCTCACGTAGGTGTTGGATATTCTTCATGTAGAAGAAAGACCATACATTGTCAAAATTGGGTGAACTTAAAGAACTTGTTGAGAAAGACACAGGGAATAAAGTGAAGGCTCTTAGGAGAAATAATCATGGAGAATGTGTCAAATGAGCTCAAGAACTTCTGTGCATTAGAAGGCATTTGATGTGAGTTCATGGCACCCCATAACCCACAACAAAATGGGGTGGATGAGAGGAATAATATGAACATTATGGGAGTTGCACGAATGATGTTTCATGATCAGGGCCTAACATTGCACTTGTGGGCTGAAGCATGCAACATATTAGTATATGTGTAAAATAGGAGTCCTCATCAGATTCTTAGGATGATTACACCAAAAGAATATTTTTCAGGTAAGAAACTAGATGTGGCATACTTCAATATCTTTGGTTGATCAGTTTACTATCATGTTTCCAAGGATGCAATGAAAAAATATAGAACCAATAGCAGAGTTGGGAATATTTGTGGGGTACATTGATACACCTCACAACTATAGGTTGTACCTTCCATCTCAAGAGATGAAAGTTGTTCATAGATATGTCAAATTGCATGAAGAGAAGGCCATGAGATATTCCCTTGAGAGGGATATTTAGTTGCATGCAAATGAGGAGATTTTAGCTACAAAAGAAGAACCTTAGGATGTTGTGGAGAAGCCACAAACAAAAGAGCAGAGAGTGGAAGCACCCACTCATGAAGAGACATCCAAAGATGGAAGGAAGTGCACCATAGAAGCTAACATATTGATGCATGATGCTAGAGAGAATGTGGGAGAACCCACATCACATCACAGGAAGAGGAGGTCACTAGATCGGTACACTAGCTACATGGATCTAGTGAGTGAGAGTGTAGAGACTAAGCCATCCTCATTCGAGGAAGGAGTGCAAAAACTAGTATGCGTTGATTCCATAGTAGAGGAATATGATTCCATTATCAAGAACAGTGCTTGGGAAGTGGTCCCAAGTCCAGAAGATAAGTAGTGGTAGGTTCCAGGTGGATCTACAAGGTGAAGCAAGAAGAAGATGGGAGTATCAATAAATATAAGGCCATATTTGTGTCCAATGTGTTCTCTTAGGTTGATGGAATTGATTACGAGGATACCTTTTCTCCAATAGCAAGGTACTCTTCAATCAGATCAATCTTAGCACTTTCAGTACAAATGGTGTTACACATCACTTTGTCGCATTAGGAAAATGACCATCAGTCTAGATCTTTCACTATCCATTAAAGTGTTCAAAAGCATCCCCATGCAAGTTTACAACCCAAACCATCCCAAAGAGAATGAAATTCCTAGATCTCAAGGTTCAAATACCTATTTTTCACTTCTTCCACAATTCCTTAGTCCATTTCTATGCATACACAAAAGACACCATTAGAAGTTGCACAAAAATGCACTATGTCTTATACTATGGTCTGCGCACATGACTTAACGCAAGTAAAAAATAAAAATTAAAGTCTAGAAGATTTGTTATTTAAATATTTTCCAACTAATAGCTTCGAATGGATGCCTACTCAACCCTGAAACCCCCCATCATGGAGCTAGTTCCCTCTCTTTGTGGATCCCTTCTCCCACCATTTGTGGATCTCATCTCTTAGGAAGACGATCCCAAACCTCCTCCTCTTTTCCTATAAATAAAACATAGTCCAAAGGATTGGAGAGGACCACTGAAGGTAAGCTTATGTTGCAAAAATAAGGCTACAAGGCTTTTCATCCAAGGAGAAGGTTGTAGATTGTGAGAAGTGTTGGAATAAGGAATCACTCAGAAGGGGGGTGAATCAATAATTTAAGAAACTATTAATTTTCTTTTCTTACTATGCTTATAGTTCCTTCTTATGTTATTTCACATGTGAGAGCATTCTTTCATGAAACAGTGAATCAATAAACTTTTAGACACACATACTCAAATAACAATCTCATGAGCAGCACACATTTGACACAGTGTTTTCACATGGAAACCCTGAGGGGAAAAACCACCAATTTTTTGTTTGTTTTATGATGTAAATTAAGAACCTACTTAATTACATACGTTTTTTGTGAGCACCCACTCACTAGAGGCACCGACCCCCTTTGTTTAGCAAGCACCAACTTTCCAAGAGGCACCAACCTTCCACTGCCATTGTTCTACTATTTCATACAATTTTCAAACTGAAAACAAAGGTATACAATTTTATAAGTAAAATACCACTAGATGGTTGTCTCCATATTCAACTTCTGCACTCTTCTTTCTGTGCTCACTTGTAGTAGACCTCCTCTTGCTACTCACAACAATACTTCCTTTGTGTTATGTGCTCTACTATGTATTTAATTTCAGTCCCCTTACACATTTCACAGAGATTCCCCATGCATAATTATACTCATAGAGATTTAGTTTTACATTATCATGGTGTCTCTATTCTTCATTTACATTTACAATGCATGCACAGGAAGTCGTCAATGATCAAATTTATTGCTTTACATTCAAAACCACAATTGTTGACTCATACATCTTTAATGGCTCTGTGTACCATCATATCGAAGCTTTTCCATGGCACTGCTATGTAGTCATGTAACACTAAGAAATAGGTGATTGTCAACCTCTGATTATGTCTAGCCTATTTTTTATTTCTCCCCCATCGAACTTCCACTATAGGAATGAGGGTGGTGACTGAGGACTTAGCCTTAAAGAATTAAGACTTTCAGACCCCCATTGTGGGCTATATTTCCTTTGTTATGCACTATGCCTTGGGTTTTGAGTTTCTTCCACAACCAAGCGCTAACACCATCGGAGCCATTTTAACAGGTATTTCCACTTATTTCCGATATGCCAACAACCACAAATCGTCGATCGTTAATTTCCAATAGGCCCCTCTGTTCAGACATAGCCCTTGGTTCCTTAATAGTTCACATCCACGTGCTAGCCCTCTAATCGTCAATTTCCAAATGTGGCCAATGTGCTAACCATCACAAACCTTCGATCATAAATCACTGATGTGACATCATCACCTGCCACGTGGAACTCTCTGATTGGTGGCATGTGTCACCCAGATATCACCCATTATCCCATCCAAAATGATCGAAAATTCCTTCCACGTGTCCTTCTGTACCTCCACGCCATACTGACATCAACAACCACTTGGCCTTATCATAACCAATCAGATCTTGCCATGTCGGAGCTCATTTGAGACTTCCATCTGTCCTTATCGGACCCAATCGGATGCCTCCATGTGTCCTCCCTATAGGAGAGAGAAAGAGGCCTCGCCTGCCCCAGTAATTTAACACAATCTGTGTTCGACGATCGCAGCATCCTAATGCTTATCACTTTTGAAAATGTCAAACATCGATCATCGATATGGCCTGGTCCTCTGATATTGTTATACCTACAACATGCGAGATTGCCAATATGCCATGTTTTTGATCCTCCGATATGCGATCGTCGATATCACAGAAGACCTCTAATATTGTGATTGTAGATGTGACGAGACTTCCGTTATGAGGGATCACTAATCCATAGTCACTGAATTTCACTCACTGTTGTGTTGCACCTTGGAAACTTTGATCACTAATATGTGATATCCTGGCACCTCCAATCATTGATTTCCAATTGGACAAGTGTCAGAAGGACACCAACTCAAACTTAGAATTTCACAAGTTTTTCCTTTCTTATATGGTTTGGAGAGGAAGAACTTCAACTGGATCTAATGTTTGATTCAAAAGTCCATTTTGGGACTTCCACATAACGTTGGAAATGATACTTTGAGGACTATCCAATGGAGGGGGTCTAATTTATCTTTGATCCCATATTCTACCTCAAGGAGGGCTCCAAAGTCTCTACATAATTGGAATCACAGCCACCAAGGCATGAAGCCCAATCATCAGGATGAGCCTTATTTGACATCAATGCCAACACATACACATCCAACCACCTACATACCATTAGATGTCCAAAAATCTCCCCCTTTGGAATTGATGGCAACACCATAAACTCCTCGTTAGGATTGGCACGGTTTGCTCTGATGCCAATCTTCGACCCCTTTGACATCAGTGGAAAATAATACTTCACAAGCACTCCCCCTAAACTAATACAGTCTACTCTCCCATGAATTCCACCTGTTGAGTAGCTACCACCACCTACCAAAATGAATTCATTTGGAGGGAAGAGTCATAACTCCTATCTATTGCATAAGATACTCAAATGGTTCCCTTTCCAGTGGCTTGGTAAAGATGTATTCTAGTTTCTTTATAGTGGGTACATATGCAAGTTTGGCAATGTTGGTTGAAACTTGTTCCCTCAAGAAATTATACTTGATAGGAATATGCTTCGTTTTTGAGTGCATAACTAGAGTTTTTTAGATGTTGATTACACTTATGTTGTCACACATTATTGGAATGGGATTAGATAGTTCTACCTGTATATCCTTCAAGGTTTTCTTCATCCATAGAATATGCGTACAGCAAGTAGCAAAAAAAAAAAAATCTTCTTCAGCAGTTGATAGAGAGATAGAGCCATTTTTCTTATTGACCCACGACACCAAGCATTCACTCAGAAAGAAGGTTGCACCAGAAATACTCTTCCTTTCTTCAAGACTTCTAACCCAATATACATTTGTGTAGGCCTTCAAATTGAAGTCTTCACTCTTAACATACCATAGCCCATACCCTGTTTTACCTTGAATATATTTGAATCTTAACAGAAACCACATGACTTTCTTGTGGAAAGGCCTAAAATGTTCCCACAATTCCCACTTCTTGCATGATATATGGCCTTGAAGCTGTAAGATAAAATAATCTTCCTATCATCGACCTGTATTCAGTCTGATTTACCTGTGGTGTTGCATCTTCTTTTCACAATTTATAGCCTGTAGTCATGGGCATGCTCATAGGTTTCCAATCTTCCATTCCAAATTTCTTCAGAGTTTCCTTGAGATATTTGGATTGGGATATAAAAAATCCTCGTGGAGACTAAGTAATTTGCATACCCAAGAAGAAGGAAAGTTCACCAATAATGGACATTTCAAACTTTTTTTGCATACAATTTGCAAACCGATGCCCCAACTGCTCCACATTGCTGCCAAATATTATGTCATCCACATACACGACCACGATCAGTAGATGATCATTTACATATTTTACATAAATATTGTTTTCAACTAAGCGTTACTTAAACCCTTTTTGCTGGGGATACTTATCCATCCTTTCATACAAAGCTCTGGGGGCCTATTTCAAACCATACAGGTCCTTCTTTAGTTTCTATATGAGCCCTTCATCAAGTGAGGGAAAAAAAACCTTTAGGTTGCTCAATGTAAACATCCTCTTCTAAATCTCCATTCAGAAAAGAAGACTTCACATCCATATAATATACTTTGATGTTCTTATGAATGGAAAGAGAAATAAATATTCTTATAACTTCTATTCAACCTATTGGTGCAAAGGTTTCGTCGAAATCCACCCCTTGCATTTGTTGAAAAGTGTGCAACAAGAAATGCTAAATTTAGAATGTGCTAAAAATAGAATCTTCTAAAAATAGCATTTTTGGATCCCTTCCTATTTTTAGCAGTCCCTGGTCTAACTATAGGAAGTAAAAATGAATTTGGTCTTAACAGCAGTTTAAAATATTAATTAATTAATCTCCATGAGTTAATTAATTATGGAAAATTAAACTTGAAGTCTTTGTAAGAACATGCAATTAGTTATCTCACTGATTGATGAATCAAGTATGAGTTCTATAATGAGAGTATCAAGTGACTTAGTTTTACTTATTCAAGTTCAGTTAGATTAATTAACAAGTTGTTAAAATAATGAGATATATTTTCTTAATTCTTGCATGCATGTGACAACTATTATTTTAGACAACTGAGCATTCCTCATGAATAACTGATGCATGTTAGTTCAGACAGAGACCCAGTTGAGTTCAAATGAGGGGTAGTGTACTATCAGATGCTTGGATATTTCTAGTAAGTATTCCTTGCATGGAGAAGGATCTATTTCCAAGAGAAATACGTAGTCTATGATCTTCATCTTTTGATTGTAGAGAGTACAGGATAGCTCTTGAGCTGATTCTTTTTGTAACCTGAAGAGGATTTCCACTTGATTGATAATATAGATAGGGGTTTTATGCTAGTTCTTTCCCTAGTGATATATATTGTGTTATGGTTGATTATTTCTCTTGATCAGTTATATGTGTTTATGCTTGATGTTTCTCATGAAATCGATTTTGCTTCCGCTTAATGTTTTGTAGAACTAGATCAAGTATTATGCTTTAGTACATTGCATATATCAGTTTGATCTACAGGTGTGAAATTTCTACATGGTAGCAAAGCACAGGTGATCAAGGAAGAACAATATACAAGCAAGAGAAATTCGAAGTTTATTATTCAAGATATAGATCTCAAGTTCTTATCACATCTATTTCATCGATGGCTTTCTATGGTTTGGGGCTTGAGTATGCCCTTAATGGAAGCTCAAAATACATAGCTTGGAAGGATCACATGAATGCAGTATTGGAAGATAATGGCCTTAAGGACTTCATTGATCAAAAATTCCCTAAGCCTACTGATGCTACTCCACTGGTGGAATGGAAGAAGTGTGTGGCTAGAGCTAGGAGAATCATCATGGAGGGAGTTTGAGATCACATAATTTCAAGCCTCCATGGGAAGGAGACTTCGCATGAAATGTGGAAAACATTGAAAGATTTATATCAAAATAACAGTGTTCAGAGGAAGCTGGCACTGAAGGAAAAACTTCGCAAGATCAAGTGCGAAAAGGTTGACACTATCTCTACATTCCTAAACAAGCTCACCACCTGCAGGGATGAGCTTGCAAGTGTAGGGGTCGTGAATGCTGATGATTATATGGTGAGTCTAGAACTCCTTAGCCTTCCTAAGAGCTGGCATAGCTACCAGGACTCAGTGAATGGAAGGGAGAAAGTGCCAGATTGGGAACTACTATGGTCGGATTTCATGCAGGAGGAGATCAGATGGAGCACCAGGGATGGAGATTCTGTTAGACCCCTATACTACTAGTGTAACCCCTTATTGTTATTAGTACAACCCACTTATTATATTGATGTACCCATGCAGTGCCCATATTGTTACTATTGTGTCCCATA